>PVIJ01004068.1:0-79001 GCA_004024925.1 Scalopus aquaticus | reverse complement strand
TTACATTGTTACTTGTGTTTTAGAGCTATAGGATCTCTCTCTTCACGTGTTGTTACTACAAATTTAGTTCCTAATTTACATAGAGTAAAACTCATTCCTTTTAATGTATGAGTTTTGACAAACGCACAGAACCATGTAATCAACCACCACAACTGACAAGAGAACAGGTCCGTGAGTCCCCCCAAATCCCCTTTGGAGAGAATACTTTCTCACATTGTAGTCACAGCAAAAAGAAAGAAGAGAGGGAGGAAGGAGAAAGGAGGGAGGGGGAGGAGGAAGCTAAAGGAATGAGAGGAGGAAAGAGGGAGGAAAGGGCTGAAGGGAGGGGGAGGGAGAGTGAAGAGGGTGATTCTCCTTCATTTTCCCCTTCTGAGGTAAAACTTTTTCTTTGGTTCTCCAGCTATAAAGAGATTTCTCCAGGAGTTTTCACTCTGAATTTATGTGCCTTGGCCAAAGTCAGGAGGGAATGGGGAAAACAGCAAACAGGGGGAAAAAAACAATAAACACACTATTGTAGTTGTTCTTCAAACTTTGACTTCTGTCTCCAGAAGGCCTGTTATTCCCTTCTTTCCAAGCCCTCATGTAGTTGTTGTTTTACATTCCATTGATACTTTTTTAGAAGTGTCAGTGGAAAGAGAGGCTGTAATGGAACACTCCTGACTGATGAGCATGAGAGCTCAGTTTGAATTTAAGGAGGTGACATGGATGTTTTGGTGGAACAGTTCAACTCCAAAGGTGATAAAAGACTACAGCTATTTAGTCTAAAATAGCACAACAAGGTGCTTTGTCAGAGATAGTTAAGAGAACAAAGGTAAACTTTTATCTTGCAGTTGAATTATAAGAAGGATTATACGGTTAACAATAGTTTTAAGATTCTTGGCCAGTAATGAATGAAAGATATTTTAATTTTATCATTTATTCAATAAATAATCTGGCTTTCTAGCATGCACAAGGTGCTTAAGATCTCTGTTATTCTATTTTTAACTCAACATCTTTGTTAGCTCAATTATTTTCACAGATTAATTTGATATCTGTAAATCTATACCTTTTTTAATACGAAGAATCTTGCATTATAAAGAACACTGTACTTCAGAGGATATGGTTGCCCTCTAGTGGAGTACACCCACAGTGCAGCCCACAATTCCAGCGGTCTCCAGGCTATTTGGAGGAAGAGCCTAGCAATATCAGCCACAGCTAAGTTCACACTTATTGTCAGTAGGTTCTTAGAAATTTCAGCTTTAAGCAAAACTGTGTATAACAAAACCAATTTTACCACAGGTTCATTGATAGAAACAAGAGTTAATTTCCTATGGCATACTTTTACCACAAAATCATCTCCAGAGCTCCCTCTAAATGAAAGACCCAGCACACTTCTAATATGAAACTATCACGGTGTCCATCCATCCACTCATCTTCCAACCTGCTTCATCCAGCCCAAAGTCTCAGGTGGCGGAAGCTGAATCCTGGCAGCTCGGGGTCTGTCTGGGTGGCGGGACCCAGCCTTGGACAGGACGCCCTCCGTCCCCACCACGGGGTGCTCACAGCCACACCCACGCTTGCTCTGACTGTACCCTTGGGACACACCCAGGAACCTCTCATGAGCGTCTTTTGGATGTGGGGGGAACCCCCTCACCCCCAGGAGAACGGCCCTATGTTCATTGCAGCACTGTCCACATTGCTAAGTCATGGAACCAAGCTAAGTGCCTTTCCAAAGACAAACAGATAAAGAAATTGTGGAATATGTACTCAATGGAATACTATTTAGCAATCAAAAGTCATTGATCTGCGCTTTCCTTATAATGAGTTATGCTGAACCATGTTTCATGTGTCTGTAGGCATCTGTCTTCTTTAGAAAAAAAGTCTATTTAGATTTTTGCACATTTTTTGACTAGATTGTCTTTTTTGATGTTGTTGGATTGTGTAAGTACTGTATAATTTTGGAAATTAACCCGCTGTCAGATGTGTGATGTGCAAATGATGTTTCATGTGCTCGAGTCTTTCACGTTTGAAGTAGTAGCCACCTCCTCCGGACTCTCCTAGCTGCTAGTAGGAGACAAAAGCTTCTGTGAGTCCTGCTAGTGATTCGGAGGCTTTCTCAGACCTCTATGTGGATACACCGTTACATGCTTCTTTTTTTTTAAAAAAAGATTTATTTATTTATACAAGCTGGGGCACAGGCCAGAGGTGTGGGGCGGCGCGAGGGTTCACCAGAGACAGAGTGGGGAGCAGAACTGGCAGATCAGAAATACACTGCTGAGGGGAGCACCAGGCGAGGCAGGAGAGGTCTGCTGTGCCATGTGGGAATCTCCTCAGCCAGGCATCAAACTCGTGTCGCCGCTGTCGACAGCTCCACAGCGCAGCACTTAACCACTGCACCACCAGGGAGGCCTGTTACATGCTTCTTAACCCCTCTTGTGGCAGAATTATTAAGCCCATCTGCTTGCTTTCCATCCTGCAGTGCATCAGACTGCTTGCTGACAGCCCCCCTTTGCTCTCTCCAGGGAAAACTCAAGCTCAAGTTTGTGGTTTTTCCTTGGCATGCATATTTGGTCTGACTCTGTGTGTGTGTTTACTAGCCATTTGCCAAAGTTGGCCTTTGACTGCACCAGGAGCATACACAAGGAGCCAGCCATTGAGGAGGGGGAGCGGGCATGGACGAGGCCAGCCGAGCACCGGGTGGTCCTGGGGCAGTTGGCAGGAGATGCAGATGAGGTTTCCCCAGCAGCTGGTGGAGCAGCAGGCTTCCTGGCGGGGCCTGTGATGCAATTAGAGGCATCTTCACCCCTGAATGATCTCAGAGCATCCTAGCCCACGGTGTGCTGGAACTTCTCTGCTGGAAACCTGGACTTCCACAAAGATGCTCCTGTCGGTGGGTGATTGTCTAAGACAGTGCCCTCCGGGGGGTCCCGGACTGCAGCCAAGAGACTGAGCTGGTACACAGGCCACTGCAGGGTCCACGCTAGTTCCAGCCTAGACGCCTTTTGCTTAATGCAAGTGAGACTTCGCCAGGGTCCCTTGGCATATGGTCCTGGATCCTACAATTCCCACAAAAGCACTTTTACCCATGGATAGATGCCAAATTGCTGTTTGTTGGGGAGGGCTAAGATGAGGGACATCTTACTTGGCCATATTGCTGATGTATGATGCCTGAATGACTGTCTCATGCACTAGGACATAAAATGCTGTAAGTGGTATTACTGAGACATCTGAAAACATTTGAATTTTTATTGTGAATCAATAATAATATAGCAGCAATGCTAATGCCCTTTTTTGATAACTCTACTGTGGTTAGGCTGTTTATGTAATAGCTATCTTAAGGAAAAGACACCTAAATGATGAGTGTGTGTGTGTGTGTGTGTGTGTGTGTGTGTGTGGCATATTTAGGACTTCCCTAACATATTTAGGATTTCTTCTTGTAACTATCTTGTAAAGTTGGAATTATATAAAATAAAATGAGCAGTACATCTGACAGGCCCACGGATCTGTCTCTTGCTTCAATATTGTTTGGACAGAACAGATCTGGAGCCTCCTTTTCTTTTAGCCTCCATTACTCTGTCTCCTCTTGTCCAGTCACAACCTCCAAGACTATCCTCTTGGCCATCCCCTGATTCTGGGACCAGCCAACACTGTTTTCCAGTCAGTTTGTTATCACCAACCATGAGTGATCGAACTTGTCAGGAGCTACCATCAACAGGCCCCCTGCATCTACCAGTCTCTGGCCTTCTACTTGCAAGGTGGCCACATGGCTGTGGAGGGCAGGGGTACTTCTTCCCAAGATGGCCCAGGAGAAGTCTAAGGGTTGCATGAGTCTCTTGAAGATGCAAGGTCAGTGCAGCAATTGTGCCCTCTCCCAAGAAGCTGTTCCAGGATGAGTGAAGCTGCCATGACCTTGGAGGAAAATGGGAAGCGGGTCCTCTTGGATCTGCCCATCCTGGGTTCTGTCTTCTCAGACTTCATCTCTATGACTTCTTGGCGCACCACTCACTGCCCAGACAATGAGGTCAATCTCATTAAGAAGATGGGCGAACCTTGACACGCCAGCCAGCCCCAGGTTAGGACACTCCAAGGGCACAGCTGGGAGCCCTTAGAACTCAGCAGCCTTTGAGGCCCGGATCATCCTCGTGTCATGCTACTGCCTGAGTCTCCTTCCTCAGCCACCAGGCAACTTTGTAGCCAGCCTGGGTCCCTTATTCCTGGCCATGAACCAAATGGAAACGAAGACTTTTTTTGGTAGCATAAGTTAAAGTAAAATATTACCCCAAAATATACAGAGTGCCATGAGACAGGATAATAGAGGGGCCCAACCTAGTTTAGGAGGTTAAGAACATTTTCCTGAGGAATCATTTGTGACCTGGCCCATTTGGGTCACTCACAAGTCCTGGGTGTTCAGAGACCTCATTTTATGCTTCTAAAATATTCCTGAGTTATTCCCACACTTGGAATGTTGCCAGCTCTTGAGATGTCAAAGCAGAACGCATATTTATAGATGAAACATGGAAATGATCTCATGAAAGTGAAATGACACCGCTTCTGTGCAAGTAAATCTTTACCTAGAAGATGCCTCCTTGGCCAAACCATAATCAATATTTAAAAACGAACAGGCTAACCCGAAGAATTCACTTCTGGCCTGTTCTCTCATTTACCACCTGTGTCTATTAAGGGCACTTCTTGTCACAGCATGAAGGTTAAACACCAGCCATAGATGTGGAGATGGGCCAAACCAAGTTTGAGTAGGGCCTCAGAAGCTGGAATTGAGGAACCACTTTCAGGGTCCTGTCTGATGAGTAGTTTCTGACCCTGCTCTTCACCAGCTTCTTAAAGTTTGTATTGCTGTACAGTTCAAACGATGTTCCAGAAATTGTGGGCGATCAAAGGAAACATGAAAGGGTCTTTGATTCCCACAGAAACAGGCAGCTTAGCGAAAGCAACAGAAATGCAGGTAAAGAACATGTAACGCAAGCTAGTCGCCACTGAGGCAAAATGACTCCTGTCAGGAGTGAGAGCTGGTATGGTAGCCAGCTTTGCCCAGCTGTTTCCCAGAAGGTGAGCCCTGGCTGGCTCTCACCTTGTGACTACAGACACATTCATAAGAGTGTGCAAGAAACACTCACAAGTATACCACTGCAGTATTCTATTTTGTATGTCTAAAATATTTGCTATTTCAGGGAAGGAGACATTGACAATGTGAGAAATCTGAAAAGGGAAGCAGGAGGGAAGAAGATTGTCAGTACCTGAGAAGAAACTATATATTACCTCCCGGGTGGTTTTAACAATATTTTCATGTTGTTCTAATCTGAATAACTTATTCACATTTTTAAGTCTTTGTTACAAATATCAGCAAAAGAGTCAGAGCAAATATTTCTGAAATCAATATTTCTTCTAAATTATTAGCAAAACCATATGTAATCCTTCAATAATATTGTGCCATAAATATGTTCTAAGATAAAATACTAATGAAATATTTTAAATATTGAGGGCTAAAATACTTAATTACATAAAAATGCAAAAGATAAAAATCAAGAGCTACTCCATTCGAACTTTCTGCATTCAGCTTTAAATTAAATATAAATAACTGTGCTTAGTCCTTAAAATATTATTTTCCATCTATTCACCAGAACAACTTTGTGAAGATGTATTGTTATTTTCATTATACATATAAAGAAACTGGGTAAAGAAACTGTATAGACAACTTATATCCCATAGCATATAAGATTTATGTTCATGTAGATATAGCCTCTTACTTGTATGAAAATAGCCTTTTCGAAAATGAAATAAATGCTTTTTACATGTCTCTCAGCAGGGGAAATTTACTTTACTTTTAGTCCTCATTTTTAGAGTATAATAAAAGTATAGAATAAAAAAGAATATGGAGTGCCTATTTATTTAACCCCACATTATTATAATTAAGCCATTTTATTCAATAGTATCTAACTTCACTTTTATCTGTTTACATATATTTTCAGAATCCCCTTGTTTTGAAAAAAAGATTTTGCTTTAAGTTCCTGAAATAATAAGTGATATTCTAGTCACTGAAAGAAATTGAAGATAAGGGTTTCAAACCACTCTCAGAACGGAATCCTAAAGAATAGGAGTAGTGATGGATAAAATATGAGAAGCAAATCAAGTCATTGTCTTTATAAAGAATGAGAAGAAAATCCAATGTATTCGACAATAGTGCTAGACACACGTCTACTGACTTGCTAGAGAGATGTCTTGAGCGCATCTGGAGCGAAGTGTGGTAGCACCAGCCACGCTCACAACAAACCATGGCGAGGAAGCACATTTCCTTGTGTTAGAAAGATCTGCCCTGATAAATGGTGAGGACAAGGTGGCTGCAAAGAGGTGAGTCTAATATCACAGCCCCTGAAGCTCCATCCCGTCCCAATACTGCCCAGACACATTTAAATGACAGGAATTTATGTCATTTCAGTGTAAACAACAGCTCAGGAAAGAAACACAATATTAAAATCATACACCCAGGGAGAACTATCAACAGCAACCCTGAAGGGGCTCACCAGATACAGCAAACTTTCTACTGTTCCTTTACTCTGTGTAGGATATAATATTGGTCAACATTAATTTGGCAAGTCATAAAAAACATTTTCAAGATGATTTAGGGCTTTATTGACTCATGAAACTGTGATAGGTTTTATGAGGAAAATCCTGCATTTGATGTGATCTATAATTGCTTTTCCAACTACATAGCATTTCTAAATCAAGCCCTGGATTGTTAATTAACGGCGGAAATGGGAAAGATATCATTATTCTCTCTCTATCCAAATTGTTTCCATTGTAGTCAGTGTTGCAGTTCTACTTGAGAAAGGATTTGAAACATTCATGAATGTCTTTAAGGCTTGTAAGCAACTCATAATTTTCATACTGTAGAGAATGGAAATGTAAAAATCCTAAATCTGTAACTCCATTTTAGGGCCTTGCCAAGCTTCCCCCAAGACGTTATAGAAATACTGACAAATCCCTGTGAAAGCAATTTCTGTTAGTGCAGTATTAAGGCATTCTACTAGCAGTGAACCCGATTACAAAGCTCTCATTGAATGTTGAGGGGCAGGGTCAGCGGGGTCTTATAACAGACTATTTTGCCAGGTTTTTATATATATAATTTCTGCTTTAAAAAACTTTAAAAATTAGAACTTTTACCTCTAGTGATGAAAGTAATACTGAGGGGAAAATATAATACCATGAAAAATATTGGGAAAAAAAAACAATCTAGAGTTAATGACCCACAGATTAAAATGGACATGATTGTGTTTTCTCTATTTGCATTACATTTTACCCACAAGTTGACATCCTATTATGAGAATTTTTTCACTTAACAATACACCATCACAATTTCCTCATGATGTTCTTCAAAAATATTGTATTTGTAGCTACGTAGTTGCTATATGCTTAAGGTCATGGCTTTGATTTATGGTCTAAAAGTATAGAATGCTTCATTTTGATTGTCCAACTTATGTGCTATGATTTAATCTTTGAAGTAGAGTTGTGTTTTTAGTTATTTGAACCTAAAATATGTCCCTGAAATATTTCTTTCTAAGTAGTCTATAACATATTGATACATAAGTTCTATTCATTATTTTTAAGCACTAATGTATAAAAGACCTTGAGATGTAGATAAATTATTTCAGAGAAGTTTTATAAATGGGTATAATTTTTCTAACCAAATAATTTGACAGTAAACATATACACATAAGTCTTCCTGGCTATTCTGTAAAGTTTTCTCTGGAGAAACAGCAAAATTCAAGTATGTGAGCTTTAGTTTTAACGATATTACCCATAGTCATTTCACAGTAGCAAAAAAAAAAAAAAGGAATTTCTCATCCATCATTACCCATACATTTCATGTATATTCTTAGAAAAATCACAAGTGTGTGAAGAAGAGACTAGAATAGACTTGTTTCTGAAATACTTGGTATAATTTGAAATATATTCATCTTGTCCTCTTCTATATAATTTGTTCAAAAGCACTGGAATATTTTCATTTCACAAAGTTGGAACACAATCTTTATTTTGTCAAGATTTTATATGAAGTAATGACTTTGAATTAAACAATAAAACTCAAGGTAGAGAAATTCAAAAAGATATTTTTTCCTTTCATTTATAATTATTATTATAAACAGTAATTAAGTTTTAAAAAACAGTTTTGTCAAACACAGGTTGCCCAACATTTGTATGAGTAGTATGTATGCCTATGAGTTAATGTATACAAATATGGTTTTACATTTTTAACACAGAATGAAGAAGCCACGTCAACGACCAAATGCCATCCAGACAGAAGTCTGTCGACATTTTCAAGGAATATGTTCAGAACCCCCTAATAATCTCCATGTTCAAGACTAGCACTCTAATAACACCATCATATATCATTTTCCTCAAACATTTATAGTGGTCATAATAATTACAACTATCATTTATTCAAGTAACCAGTTACTTAGCCCAATGCAAAGTACTTCTTCCCTGACCCCTACGGTAGCAACTATAATCATCATAAAATTAAAAAAGGAAATGACAAAATCAGATCTCTAATCCAAGTATCTAGCAATAAGATACAGGCCTTTAAATAGCATTTATCTAATGCGGTACTCTGTGGGCTGAACTGTCTCCCTCCCAAAAAGCATTTGTTGAAGTTCTAACTGCAGTGTAATGGAATTTGGATATAGGAGCTAATTAGGATTAGATGAGATCATAATGATTGGCAGTCTCTTAGTAAAAGGAAACGATGCCTCTCTGTCTTTCTCTATTTCTCCTCCACAGAACACGGATGCACCACAGAAAAGCCAGGTGAGCAAGAGACCAAATGCAAGTCACCAAGAGCTCTTTTACCAGAGCCCACTATGTCGGTCGGTGTCGTGATCCAGGATCCAGCCTCAATTTCCACGTTCTAAGCTCCCTAGTGCACAAGTTCTGATGCAGTGAACCTGGACAGGTCTCTCTTCCTGCCCCATCAGAGAAGCATGACTATCTGCTGCATTTAACAGGTTTTTTCTTGCATTCCATGTTTATCTTCCTGCACTCCAAGGAAAAGGGAGTGAAACAGCAGTTGCTGACAAAGCAGCTGGCGCCCACCGGAAATCTCAGAAATCTCGCAAGCCTGCATCAGAAGGACTTGCCGACCGTTCCCCCCTTCTCCCCTTTACAGAGCCCATCTCTCCTTTTTTCCCCCTCAGTATAAACAACCCTGCCCTCTGCCAAAGAGTGGACTGGGGGGGGGGCGGTGTCTTTCAGACACGAGTCTGCTGCCCGCCTCACTGTGTCAACATATCAAACTACTTTCCTTCCCCTCAAACTCTGTTTCCTTTTATTGGCTCAGGGAAACTGAGGCCGGCATGAGGTATTAGTTCCAAGTCAGGACACCGGTCACTTCACACAGCAGACTTCCCTCATGCCAGGATGTCTTCTGAACATGGCGGATTCTCTCCATACCTCAGTGCACTGTGTCCCTAATCTTCCCCTGAAAAAACTACCAGCACGATTGCTATTACATGCTCTGCTTATGCACCAGAGCAATACCTTCTATCGAGTATTATATTGTGCCCAGCACAAGAGTTTTGTATGTGCAATTTTAATTAACACTACTTAAAAACGCCTAAAAGATGGATGCTAATTCCCCATCTGAAAAAAATGCATTAACCAAAGCACAGGGAGATTAAGCAAATTGCCAAGATTGTATAACTAGTAAATGCTACTGCTGAACCCAAATGTTAATTATTTCTGTCTACTTTCTCCGTGTGGTTATGTGATCCTTTTATTTGTGGTTTTGGGGGTGAATAAAAAAGATGGGGCAGATATGAGATATATAATTGCAGTATTGGATGTGATCATTTCCAAGTCTACATTGGACGGCTTTAGAATACCAAGTAATTAGAGTACATTAAATTTCTAGTAAATAATGCCTTGATTTTGTTTCTCTGTTTCTAAATAGCTTTATAAATTTTATGCTAAAAGAAATATTTGGGAGGCTTTTTTTTTGCTTTTGTGTTGTCATCTATTTCCCCCCCTTTAGCTATGGAAGGCCCAATTCTTTTAAGGAAGTCTAAATATTTACATGTTTTCAATTGTTTGAATTTTCTTTAACATTTAGCTGTCTTGTGTACTATTCATATGTCTGTTCTTTCACACTTTATGTTGATTTGCATTATAAAAACCAAGTTCTCTTTCAATGTAATTGCTAAAGTATCTCATAATTATAGGTAGTTTATGAACATATTCTCAGAGTTGGCATTTTCATTGATTATTGTAATTGTCTTTAAGAACAGGTTAATTACTCATGGGGCACACATGATATTTTGATATATGCACTTCTCAAGGAATTAAAGTGTGATCACATCTCAGAGTTTGAAGAAAACTTATGTCAACTGATCAAACTTATTTAAATTTTTTAAATAATCCCTTTTCAAAACAAACATATATATGACCCAGATCACCATCAACAAGACATAAAATGAAGAACATTTTCCCGTAATAGTCATCAAAGGAAACATTGTCATTTTTAAAATTTAACTAAAAACAAATTATTTCAACAATGCTTAGTACTGCTAGCACCCACTGTATGCTAAGCACTATTTTAAATGTTCACATTCACAAATGCATGTACTCCTGGATGAAGATATTATTACTATTCCCATTGTAGAAATGATGAGAGAAGGCACAGAGAGGTGAGGTCAGCTGCTCAAGGTCACACAGCTAGCTAATGAGAGAGCTACATTTCCTATTCAGGGAGTCTGACTCTACAGCCCAATCATTTAATGGCTACACTATCCTTTCCTCTTTGGTCTAGTAAGAAATCATCAGAATGGGGCCTCCCTGGCGGCACAAAGGGTTAAGTCTCAGCGCTGTGAAGCTATCCACAGCCACTGCAGCAGGAGTTTGATCCCCGGCCAGGGAGCTGACATACATGGTGCAGCAGACCTCTCCTGTCTCCCCACTGCTCCCCTCAGCAGTGTACTTCAGTAGATCCGCCTGTTCTGCTCCCCACTCTGTCTCTGGGGAAACCTCTCACTCCCCCACACCTCTGGCCTACACCCCAGCTCCTGTATGCATAAACAAATAAATCTTTTAAAAAATAAATCATCAGAATCTTTGCTCAGCGATGGAGTTTGACCTTTCTATTCACTTTCTCTTGTTTTGACCAAACATTTGGATTGTACCAGAGAAGTCCATAGGGCTTTGTAGCCAGATTGTCTTAATTGACAAGAACAAAAAATAGAGATGCCCACCATTTACTCACAGAATATCTACCTTCCATACTCTGTTGAAACTTGTTTTTTGAAGAAAAAGTTTGTTCTATTTGAAGCATACAGCTTCCGCTGCTAGCGAAATCAACCTCACTCACTCTGCTACACTCAGTGTTTGGAAAGAACTTGCACCATTTCTTCAGTCAGCTGGATTTCTTTCCATAATGATATGCTGCATTGATCAACTCAGAGAATATTTATAACCCAACTCATTTTAATAGGACTATTAATACTCCTGATGTTTTAACAAACAGTATTAATCGTTTCAGTGTTGACATATTGACAAATGATTTGATATGTGGAAAAGAAAAATATAATCAAAGACAACCAAATTACATCTTTCAGCTGCTCATAGGAGGAGAATAATGTTAACATAATTTAAAGTTTCAAAGAGGATTAACAACCACACTGGTGAGAGCAGACCCAACAAGAACAATCCCATCATAAGTTACCAGCAGACATTGGCAATGCAATAAGACACTTCAATTAAAAATATTATATCATCCCAGAATGAAGTACCACTCCTCAATTTGTGGAATCAAATGCATAATTCTGAAACTTAGCACATTTGTCTGGTTTGTAAAGGTCATAGTTTAGTTTGACAGTGAGACACTTTTTCATAGGCTAATAGTTTGAACGAATGATTGTCCCCTGCACTACAATTGCGATGAAAACCTCTAGAATTGGGTTTGCGTGAACACCATGAATATAATAGATAACAAAAATGGTAGACATTCTTTTAAGTTTATGAAACAAAAGTACGTTGCAAAACATAATCAGAGAATATAAAATAATTTGACCCTTATATGTATAGGTACAAGAATTTATACATCCTTTCTATACAAACTAAAGATACTAATTTTAACCTTTAGTCGAACTTGTACCTGTAATGACAGTGTTGCTTTAAAATAACATGTATTCTAATACTCTGATTAATGCTGAGAATGGGTTTGAAATTCATTCGGAATTTTCTTGGAAACTAGCTAACGTCACCTGAGAAACGTGTTTCAGTAATTGTACATTGTTTTACAGAGCAAAATATTCATCAATCTCACATTTATTAACTTCCCATTACTTTTTAGTTTAAAAACATTGTATCTACCTGCAAATGATGGGAGTAATACAAAAATGGTGGCTGGTGCACGGAAGATATGAAATTAATGTTTCATGGGTCACTGAATGTGAGACACAAGCTCCACAGTTAACTCCAAGAATGAAGCTTCATAAATTATCTGAGCAGAAGCCTCATCACTGAAATAAGTTCATGTTCTCTCATGTGGACTTCTTAGGAGGAGATGACACGTGGATGGGTGAGTTCAAATCTTCACATTATAAAATCAGTCACCTTATTTTTAAGTCACACTTCGTATATCTAGAGTGTAACTTTTATTCTGAGATTTTTCAGAATTTGAATTTATTCAAATGTATTTTATATTTTGTAAGGCAAATCCGAAGTTATCCACTGCTCTATAAATAATGCATAGGGAATAGGAATAGATGTAGTAACACGAAGTTGGTCTATTAAGAGTGGAAAAGATATTTAACACCATTTCTGCTCAAATGCAACTGAAAACCATGACCAGTCCTTTATAGCTTGGCCTTATCTTTCTGATAGTTACCCATTAGCAGATGACCGTTGTAGCAATGCCCCCATGAGGTCCTCAGGAAGATTTTTCTAGGTAGATAATCAAGGGAAAATCAGCAAAACTTACTAACCAATAGATAGGCTTCAGTAAAGTGGTCAGGAATTTTTATCAGCCTATCTAAATTTAGGTGATGGGTTTGTGTGACTTTTTCTGCTTTTCAGCCAATCATTTGGGTGCACTGTACATTCAGTTAGGCCAAAACCAAACCAAACAAACAGACAAGGCCTAGATTGGAATTCTGCCAATCCCAAGAGCATTGTATAATGAAAAGATGACTGTTCTAAGAGTTTCAACTACTAGGACATCCTGAGGCTAAACATTATGTATTTTTAAGCCAGCTATTGTTGCCTTGGCTCCTTCTCCAAGGTACCCAGGAATTCCATGGGGAGACTAGGTGAAGTAAAACGACTCATCTTTCTCCTGCTGCCAATTCATGGATTATAGTATCATCAACTTCACCTTTGTTTACAGTGAAAAGTTATCCTTGATCTCAAAGCTTTGGGCTACAAAGGGCACCTTCCCCTCACAGAATCTGTGGGGTCTATTGTCCTGCTGGTAATGTTTAAAGCGAATATTAAGTAGCTAATGAAACTCGATATCATGCCAAATTGCTTTTTATTTCCTTCTGTCTAATTACCCTTTAACATTCAGACTTGAACTTGCAATCTAAAGACTGTGTTTATTTCTATTAAGGTCATATTGAAAGCTGATCATGAACACTGATCATGAACTGCTGACCATGAACACTGTTAAACAATTACATTTATATAGTAGCTGAATATTCATGTTTTGTCCTGAGAGAGAATTAGCCATTATAATTTCTTATAGTTGAAAATAGAGAGAAAAACACGAGGAAGTGATTTGGCCAAAGTTCCCTAACACATGGAACTGGAACTAGAATGTATTCTGTCATTAGACAGAATTTCTCAGGAGGCTGAGAAGCATTGAATTTAAAATCAGAGGACTTGGAAAACTTGTGCCCTGCATTTTGTTTGATAAGGCAGAAATATATCACGGAGGACAGATGGTAAAATTCCCAAAGATGATAAATTCTCAAAGTTCTCCTGGATAAATTATTACCCAAACTATTATCTTGTATTTGGTAGCAGAAGGTCTGTTTATTCATTCTTTTAAATCAATCATTACATTCCATTCTCACAGTCACCAAATTAATTTAAGCTTTCATCATTCACACTTGAGTGTTTGAGAATTAAGTGAGTTAATATAGGTAAAGTGGGGCCTCCCTGGTGGTGCAGGGGTTAAGTCTCAGCACTGTGAAGCTATCCACAGCCACTGTAGCACGAGTTCTATCCCCGGCCAGGGAGCTGACCCACATGGCGCAGCAGACCTCCCCTGTCTCACCTGCTGCTCCCCTCAGCAGTGTATTTCAGTTAATCCACCTGTTCTGCTCCCCACTCTGTCTCTGGTGAATCCTCTCACCCACCCCCACACCTCTCACCCACCCCCACACCTCTCACCCACCCCCACACCACGCCTGCACCCCAGTTATTCTATGCATAAATAAATAAATAAGTCTTTAAAAATATATATGTAAAGTGTTTAGAACAATGTCTGGCACCAGGTGATTCCACTTATTAAGCATGTGCGATAGGCGCTGCAGAAAACAAAGAGATCAATAAGATGGTTTAGCTCTTTTAAGAATCCAGAATGTAGTGGCAAGACAGAAACACAAATTCCTGCACACGTTATAAATTGTCATAAAGTCACAAATAAGGAAACTGTCTTTATTATTACCAACCCCCCTCCCCCCACTCATTCATTCTATTGAGATAAATTAATTCACACTTTTCTCACAATTTTTTAAAGTAAGCTGGATAGATGTTCCTTTTAGCATGCACGTAAGACTTTATAATTTACAAAGTGCTTTTGCATCTTCTATTTATTTATCATCTGCCTCATTTATTGTAATCCTTACAACTCCATAATGAAGATACTGGAATTTTCTGTATAGTATAGACAAGAATGGGAAGTCTATTAGTATCTGCTAAAAAATCCTACTATCTAGTATTATTCAGAAGAAGATTCACTGGCATTTGCCTTGAAAAGCTTTCAGGACCTGTCTTTGTAGAATATGCGTCTTGTTTGGTAGCCAGTATGGCCTTTTCAAATAAGAAAAATCATGACAGCAATTGACATTTCAAAAAGTTTTCAAGAAGGGTTTGGCAAATAAGTCATTAATTTCATTCTGGAGGTTCACCCTTCCTCATTAGTATTTATATTAAGAGTGTATTTATTTTCAGAGTGCATTGTTATACATTAAACACTGAGGGAATATTTCAAATTAGTCTCTTGTGTGGATTCATTATTATTAGACTGCCAGAAATATATTCAAGTATGGCATTGTTAATCAGAATAAATTTCTCAGCCACTTGTCTACAATACATGGGTGGGCTGATGGAAGAATAATTAGGCACATAAGTGAATTTTTTTTTATAAATAGTGAAATGAATTACAGTGAAAGGAATAGAATGGTGACTATTGTTAGGTATTTGAACTTGACTCCCATTTAGGATATTGCAGATTTTATTTAAATTAGATTTGTAAGTAAACAAAGATAAAAATAATACTGCTAAAACTACAGAAGCAGATCTATGAAACTGATATGAATAAATAAAATTTAGAAAGGAAAGTAGGAAAATAGGGATCTTTTGATTAAGGATTATATAGCCTTTTGTAGAGAGGTGATATATTTATGAAAGAAAAGTGAAAACATTGCAGCACTGTTCATGCCTATTTGCCCATCAAAATTCATTTCATATACGCATAATATGAAAGCTATACACAAACATTTTAACAATGGTTATCTCTTTCAGCCTTTATCATGTCTTCCCTGTGAGCAGAATATCTTTGTCTCATTGATTTTGGACTTGACCATGGAACCTAAGGAACAAGAGTGAAGTTACAGTTTAATATCTCCAAGTAGAGGCTTTCAGAGTCATTATTTGTTCTCAATCAGCATCTTATGCTCATTCTCAGAATTACCCTCATTTTAAAAAAGAAGACTGGAGTGCAGTGTGGTTGGCAACTGGGGGAGTGGATCTATAAGGGTGGATGTGTGTTCTTCTTTGTATAACTTTCATAACTTCTGTTCATTTTAGTTCCTATTTTCTCAGATATTTTTTTAACCCAAATCACAATGAGTGGTTTTCGATAATTTGTTCATCATGAAGAGATTCAACAGGAGTGAAGAGAACCTTCTGGAGATACACCGGCTGGTCACAAGAAGGGCTGTTTTTACCTACATTTGTGTATAAAGAGTGCCATTTGACTTAAAGTATTATTTAAGACAACAATAAGATAAATAATATCAGAAACTGGGCTGAACGTTGGCCCTTTCAGACCGTGGTGTGTCTTCCTTGACACCTGGGAAGGACAAACCCCTTCTCTGAACCCCTACTTCCATTGATTGTTCCCAGCTCTGCTTTAATTCCAGGCTCCTGGCTTCTATTTTTGCTTCAGACTAACCTGAAAGTGACAGAAATGAACCCCAGAAGATCTAGTGTCAGACACATGTCACAAAGCTGTGAGCTGAAAATTGGAGAAGTTAGCTTGATGATTTCCATTGTAAACCAGTTTGTCTTCATAGCCACATAGGCTTTTTCTCATGCCGTACTACATCTTTGCAATCACCTAAATTTTATTTGCAAAGAATTACCATTTTTCAATTCTTTCTCCAGGTATTCTTCATTACTGGGAAATGCAAATACAGTCTTTGCTTGAAACCCCTGCTGATAGAAACAAAATCTGCATCACTATTCAAATTACTGTGATCTACCTACAGCATTTGGTGGAAGCCGTTGCATAGAAACTAGTTCACAAAACATTCTCTTCTTAAGGCAGGTGCGACGAGAATAAGATGTGATTACATCTTTCAGCACCATCTCCTCCTCACCCAAATAAGAAATGGTCGAGGTGAAGAGATGGCCAGGAGTAGTGAGGGGTTTCCCAGCTCTCCCCCTGGAGCTCTGGCAAGTCCATGTCCATGTCACATGGGCCACTACGGGAAGTGAGAAAAGGGACAATCAAGAGTCGCTTTGACCCCTTGCTTCAACAGGACACTTCTGACTTCGGATCACACTGACTTGGATAAGATTTTGTTTCCAGATTGTTGGACAGGACAATGAGCACAGGTTGTGAGATCAGATTAGGCCTCAGTCCTGGCTACAACTATGTGACCTTGAGCAAATAATTTCAATCTCTAACCCTCAGTTTCCTTAGGTGTGAAATGTGGCTGATACTGACTTCGTAGACATTATCCTGACAGGTATTTAATAAAGCGTAGCATTTGTATTTATTTTTTAATATTTTTTAAAGATTTATTTATTTTATGCATCCTAGCTGGGGTACAGGCCAGAGGGTGGAGCAGTAAGAGGGTTCACCAGAGACGGAGTGGGGAGCAGAACAGGCAGATCAGAAGTACACTGCTGCGGGGAGCAGCGGGCGAGGCAGCAGAGGTCTGCAGCACCATGTGGCAATCTCCCTGGTCGTGCGCCCAACCCGCGTCGCCGCTGCCCACCGCTCCACAGCGCAGTGCTTAACCGCTGCGCCACCAGGGAGGCCCCTGCATTTATTATGAATGCATAGAGTAATATGATATACTATTTGGTACACATCATTTTTATCTTCAATGATTTATGAAGGGATTATAGGAAAAATACAAGACCAGCTCATGGCCCTTTAAAACTCTACAGCCCGATGGGTAAAATAAGACATAGCAGCTCATCCACACACTGGCAAGCCAGTGTGTGACGACATGACGAAGACTGTCCCGTTTCTAATTTACTCACTGCAGTGCGGTGTCCCCACGCAACAGGGGAAGCGAATGTTAAGGGCAAATGGCCCCAAATGGTGTAACCCAAAGGACAAGCAGTAAGAAGACGTGCTCTCACTGCAGATTCTCTACTAGCTCACACGCTGCCATACCACTTGCCAACGTTTTTCAAACAAATAAAAAAACACAACCCTCCATTTGAATGGAAGTCCACCAGCTGAAGGCAGGCCATATGGAAGGGAGTGGGATGCTTAGGAGACAAGGTCACGATACAAGGGCTTTTCAGACAGGCCCCGTAACCATCACTGACTCGCCAGCGAAAACAGCGAAGTGGCCGCAAGGCAGGGAGCATGCAGAGATGAGACGTGCGTTCAGGATAGTGTAAGGACAAAGCGGTCCGTAAATCGGGGAGGAATGGCTGATGAACATGCCGAACCAAAACCCAGAGCACCATGCAATGTCACTCACGGATGATGCTCTATCTCTCTCCTGATGTCACTTAGTCACTCGACACAGAAATAGTGTGTGCTGTTCTGGGACTAACACAGTGAACAATGCGAAGTTTCTACTATTCAGGAAGTCATAGTTTCGTGGAGGGTACAAATCAACAAATAATTAGCAGTGGCACAACATCTACTTTAATAAGGCAGTTAGTGGAGACTATGGAAGTGTCGAGAATGGGGCCGTTCCCGGAGTTGGGGTGGTCTCCAGGGAACGGCATATCAGAGGAGTGATGAAGGCAAATATAAGAATTACCCAGGTGACAAGGGAAGAGGTTCTAAGGACAGAGGTGACAAGGATCTGCAAAGTTCCAACGTGGAAGCGAGAATGCTAGATAGATAGAATTAAATAACAAAAACCCTCTGGCATAGCAAAGGGTGAATGTTCTGAAGAATTGAGTAGTGTTAGAATTTGAGGGGCCTTGAAAACCATGGAGCTTATCATCATGATCAGGTTCATTTCCAACAATTACTCCAGAGAATGAGCCAGAGACCTAGATACCACTTAAGAGATTGTTGCAGTAATTGCAGTGATGTTTTCCTGGACAAAGACAGGGTCAGTGGTGATGGAGATAAATGAACAGATACGAAAAGCATTTAAGAAACAAAATCAATAAGCCTTGTTGATTTATTAGATGTAGAAGATGAATAAAAAGAGACTTCTAAGTTTCTGGCAGAGGCATAGCAAAGAAACAGATAGGGGCAAAGAATATGAAGAAAGCATGGCTAGAGGTAAGTCTGGAAAAAAAATCAGGAGAGAATGTCATGAAAGCTCAAGGGGAAGGGGGTTTCAAGAGGATGGAAGTGTAGCAAGTGTTTTCAAGTGATACTAAGAAGGGATTTAGCCCCCTCCGCCTTGCCTGGGTGCCGGAGAGCAAGCCGGGAGGGGGGAATCCAGTGAGCAGAAGCCCACCCATGCGGGACGTGCAGGGCAAAGGGCTCTGGGTATCCCTGTCCTGCCTGGTTTGTGGACAACAGCAAAGATAAGGAACTTCAGTCATTTTCATCAGGGATTCCTGGGTCCGCCTCATACACCAGTGCCAGATCTGGAGGCAGCTCCTTTCTCCTAGGTGCGCGCTAAGCTTGGGCCTTGGCGGTGACAGCAGGCGGCCAGTGCCCAGGGGGCTGGAGAATGGGGAGCTGGACTGCATTTGGCCCATGACTGTGCTGGTTTTGGGCACCCACCACAGCACGTGACTGGTGGCATCAAGGCCATGGTGCAACTGGTGAGTCAGAAGCAGCCCCGGCCCTTGGCCCGTGGCATGGTGGTGCTGGACCCCACTCCACTATGTGGGAAAAACCGACCAGTGAAGGAGCTCGTGGGGGGAGCAGGACGCCATAAAGCACCTAAGAGGTACGTGGGTGGCCTTGCCCTCCCTGCTTCTACATCTGCTGGCTCTGGACCAGGCCTTGGACATCTTGCTGAAGCCCGCTCTCTCAGCATCCACCTTCATGCAACGGTAAACTCTCATTTTTACAGAAAAAAGAAGAAGAAGAAGAAGATATAGGGCCTCTCCGGTGGTGCAGCGGTTGGGCGCTGCGCTGTGGAGCTGTTAGCAGCGGCGATGTGAGTTCGACGCCCAGCCGGGGAGATTCCCACATGGCGCGGCAGACCTCTCCAGTCTCCCCGCTGCTCCCCTCAGCAGTGTATTTCTGTCGATCTGCTTGTTCTGCTCCCCACTCTGTCTCTGGTGAACCCTCTCTCTGCCCCACACCTCTGGCCTGTACCCCAGCTTGTATGCATAAATAAATATATCTTAAAAAAAAGATCTAAGAGTTGTTAGTGGATTCACCATCAAGTGGCCACTGGTAAGCTGGGCACACTGTCAGAATACTTTCAGTGGACACCTAAGGGTACCTGAGTGGGTGCCTATTTCCGGCAATATGGAAAATCAGGTAACCTGAACAAGCAACTGCTACACAACACATACACATGCAAGGCAAAATTAACACCCTTGAAATATACAGTTGAGACCACAAGGCATTCCGTATAGTTGAGCTCATTTTAAAAATTCCTAAAGAATTATACAAAGAAGACGGAACGTTTCCATGTGCCCTTCATCCAGCCCCCCCTAATATTACCATCTCACATAACCATAATACAATTAGGAAGACTAAGCGATCGAAATTTGTACAATGTGATTGGATTGTAGACTATATTCAGATTCTACCAGTTTTTCCAGAGGTATTTTTCTGTTCTACTTTCCAAACCACTCAGCAAGTTCCACTTAGTGTCACACCCCCTTAGCCTCCTCTAGTCAGTGACAGTTCCTCAGTCTTTCCTCATTTTTCAGGATACTGCCAGTTGTGACGAATGCTAGTCAGATATGTGATAGAGTGTCCCACAATTGAATTTTGTCTGATGCTAACTTATGAATAGATCGGAGTTATGTTTTTTTTGGCAAAAATACTATTGATGTGATATGGACAATGCCATATTCGTCTCTGTGCATCACAGGTGCACAGGATATCCTTAAATCTCAAGGGTTTGGCCTTTTCAGTCTTGTTCTTCCTCCACCTGTACTTCTGCCACCAGCACTCCTTTCTGTGTGCACTCCCAGAATAGAGTTTCTTATCTGCTCCTTTCTCCGCAATGACAGTGGATTTTCACCAGTGCGCAGAGTACAAAGGCCTTTTAATTTCTCTTTAGAGATTAAGGATTTTGTTCCATAGAGGTAATAGGAGAGAAGTATCTAACTGGAGTCTTTCATGGCTGCTGTTCCCATTCTGGTCTGTAGCCTAAGACAAACTTTCTAAATGTTTCCCTAATGTTTTCTGAGAGCACCTGGTGAGATACATACAGAAAATCCCTTCAAGATGTTGCAGACGTCCTCAGTTTTCCAGGTCTTCATGGATTCACAGTCTTGCCAGGACACACCCAATCTGCACCCTCGGTGAATTCTAGTTGCCGTCATCTGGTTGTGTCCTCTCATGCGAGCCAGTGCTCACATGTGTCCTTAGACTGTGGAACACTTGATTGCTTTGAAATCTCTTCTCATGATCATACAAATTATGAATTTCAAGACTTTTTCAATGTTTAAATTGTGAAGAACTCTACATCCTCAAGCAGAGATGCAAAATCATACATTATAACATTTTATTAAGATAAATAAATTTGGGGGAGGGGGGCCTCCCTGGTGGCACAGAGGCTACGTGCTGCACTGTGGCGCTGTCAGCAGCGGCGACGTGAGTTCAATGCCTGGCTGGGGAGATTCCCACGTGGTGCGGCAGACCTCTTCTGCCTCCCCCGCTGCTCCCCTCAGCAGCGTGTTTCCGTCAGTCTGCCTGTTCTGCTCCCCACTCTGTCTCTGGTGAACCCTCTCACCACTTCACGCCTCTGGCCTATACCCTAGCTTATATGCATAAATAAATAAATCTTTTTAAAAAAGATAAATAAATTTTTTACTGAGGTCATGTTGATTTACAATACTGTATATGATTTAGGAAAATAGG
The DNA here is from genome assembly GCA_004024925.1 of Scalopus aquaticus. Classification (NCBI taxonomy): domain Eukaryota; kingdom Metazoa; phylum Chordata; class Mammalia; order Eulipotyphla; family Talpidae; genus Scalopus; species Scalopus aquaticus. The sequence continues at coordinate 57,361 of PVIJ01004068.1, read as the reverse complement.
CTCAAAGATCTTCAGATGTATGTTACCACACTGAACCCACCACCAAAGTACCCATAATCCCCACCACAGTTCACTGGGCCTCCACCCTCCTTTCCACATACCGCCACCTTCCCTCTCTGGTAGCCTCAAGTCTACATTCAGATTTCCATAGTTTGTTTTGGTTTAGTTTTGTCTGTTCTTTTGTTTCCCCATATTCCATATGAGTGACATCATCTGGTCTTTGTCTTTCTCCTTTGTGTTTATTTAGCTTAGCATAATCGCCTCCAGTTCCACCCATGTTGTTGCAGATGGCACACATTTCTCTTTTTGATAGCAGAGTAGTATTCCCTTGTGTATACAGATGGCATCTTTTTAACCCATTCATCTGCCATTGGTCACTTAGGGCGTTTCCAATCTTGGCCGCTGTGAATGATGCTGCAATGAACACAGGGAAGCATATATCTTCTCAAATTAGTGTTTTCATACTCTTCAGATAGATGCGTATCTGTGAAATTGCTGGTTGATATGGTAGATCTAGAGCAATTTTTTGAGGAACCTCCTAGCTGTTCTCCATTGGAACTGCACCAATTTACATTTTCATCAACAGTGCTCCCTTCTCTCCACATCTTCACCAGTGCTTGTCATTTCTGGTCTTTTTGCTATGAGCCATTCTCACAGGTTGAGATGATATCTCATTGTGGTTTTCATTTGCATGAAAAGTTATTCTTCAAAAATACTAAAGTATCATTACTACGCTGTTTATTTATGACCTCATTAGCTAGTTTGTCATGCCTTTAATATATCTTGTCATACTGTTTCTCCAATAAACATAGCACTCTAACATTTTACTTGTCTATTTGAAAGTACAGTGCATGTAATTAGAAGTAAACAATCCTTTTAATAATAACCCAAACCCTGCAGCTCCAGAATATGACAAGTATTACATATTTGTCCTAAGCAGTGTCTGTAGTGGTTATATAAATTTAATGTAAAGTATGTGTTTTTGGAATTTATGTATACAGACACATTTTTGGATACAATTAACATAACAATTGAAGTACACTGAGGTACAGAAAAAAATGATTGCTTCTAGAGTTGACTTTATTTCTCAACATTAGGTTGTTCTGTTTAATAAGTACATATATTTCAAAGCATATTTTTCAATTTTCAGATCTCCTTAGAACTTGCTAACACTCAATAGTGCTAGCTTATATTTTCTCATGTTTTCTTACATGTGGGCTACAGCCTATTTATATGTGATAGATAAACATACTGCATGTTTATTGTCTATTGCTACCATTTACTGTGCAAATACTGTACCTTTTCTTAAACAATCTAATGCAGTTACTTAGTCACCAAATTTATAACTACTTCTGAAACAACTTATATCCACAATTCACTTTTACTGATTACATGCATACAGTTTTCTTGTCTAACTCTAGTTCCCTTTAGCACATATGGAGGAAGCTGTCTTCAGGACTTAGAAGATAGATTATGAACTCTTGACGTGATGAGAAGTACACACATCGTCCTGTGGCTACAGTGAGTGCTGGGGATGGAATACCTCCCTCGAAATTTATGTTGAAATCCTAACTCCCCAATGCGATGGTATAAGGAGGTGGGGCCTTTGTAAGGTAATTAGGTCATGAGGGTTAATCATTAATGAATGGGATTGGTGTTTTGGAAAAGAAACCCAGTGAGAGATCTCTAGCTCTCTTTCCACCATGTGAGGGCAGAGTGAAGAGATAGCAGTTTGCAACCTGGAAGAGGGAACTCAACAGAAACCAACATTGTAACACCCTGATCTTGGATGTAAAATTCCAAAACTGTGAGAAATAAACTTCTGTGACTTATAAGCCACTCACTCTATAGTTACTTTTTATAGCAGCCAGAATGGAATAGGGCAGTGAGCCAATGAGTTTAGGGCATCATGGAATCATGTTTCTGAAACATCTCAAATTAAAGCTGCTAACTCCATGGATATCACACTTTCCGCAAATATCTCTTAATAGGAATAAGTTAAAGACTACCAACTCCTTTATGCTAAATAATACCTGGGGGGATAAAAAAAAAAAAGATTTACAAGTCAATCATGGCTTCCTAACTCAATAAAATTGATGTTGATTTTATGCTCTCAATTGTAAATATATCATCTTTTATCAGACAAACTTGCTACTTTTATGGGTCTTCATTAAATTAAGTGTCTGTTCAACACTTAAAGGGATTAAGTAGTTTTTGTAATTATTCCTCAGTTGTTCAGGGACAGAATCAGCCCTGGTGCCTTGAAAAGACACAACTCATTTCATAAATGTTCGTACGGAGCTACCAAGGCACTGAGTGATAATATTTATTGGCTATTGCCAGGAGTGTAAGAATTAGCGAAGCATTTTAAAAAATAGATAGCAATCTGGCCAATGCAGAATGACACTAATGTTCCCAATGCCGCTTCTGCTCATCTGGGCCAGTGGTGGTTAATAATTAATCAGACTCATTGTTATGACTACTAGAAAATTCACACTTCACATCTTTAATAAAATAAAATTTCTGCACATGAAGCTTGTCCACTGCAATTGTGATCTTAACAAAATTTTAGTCCATTTATCGAGCAATATGACCAACAGCAACATACAGTTTTAGGACATTTATACCACCCCATCTTAGTCAGTTTGAACTGCTAAAATGAAATACCACAGACTGGATAGCTTAATGAAAAACAGAAATTTCATTTCTCAAGGTTCTGGAGGCTGGGAAGTCTGAGATCATGGCCTCAACGTGGTCGCTTTCTGGTGAAGGCCTTCTTCCTGGTTCACAGCCTCCTCCCTGTGTCTTCAGGTTGTGGAAGGGGATATTGATTTCTCAAAATCATCTTTTTTTAAAAAAAGATTTATTTATTTATACATACAAGCTGGGGTGCAGGCCAGAGGTGTGGGGCGGCGAGAGGGTTCACCAGAGACAGAGTGGGGAGCAGAGCAGGCAGATCGACGGAAATACACTGCTGGGGGGAGCAGCGGGAGAGGCAGGAGAGGTCTGCTGCGCCATGTGGGACTCTCCCTGGCTGGGCGTCGAACTCGCATCGCCGCTGCTGACAGCTCCACAGCGCAGCACTTAACCGCTGAGCCACCAGGGAGGCCCTCAAAATCATCTTTTATAAAACAATAATCCTACTCATGAAGGCTCTACCACCTAATACCATCATCTTTGTGGGTCAGGATTCTAACACATAGCAACCCGCCAAATTTTCTCAAATAAATTCGCAATCATTCTCCATTTACATTTTAGCCACAGGAAAATATTTGTGTTTTCTGCCTCTATAGATTTGCCTTTTCTGGAAACTCATGAAAATATAACAAATTAACGCATAATTTTTGTGTCTGGCTTCTTTCACCTACATGTTTTGCAGCTTCAACCATACTCTAGAATGGATCAATAGTTTGTTCCTTTGAACTGAATAATAGAATTCTATTATATGTATTTAGTGCTTTTTAAAATCCATTCACCAGTTAATGGACATTTGGATTGCTTCCATTTTTTGACAATTGCAAATAATGAGCAATAAATGTCCATATATAAGAGTTTATGTGGATATAAGTTGTTTTACTGAGTGTTGTAGTAAAATAATATTTTAATTATTAAGTTAGTTAACTATTGGGGAGAATAAGCTAAGAGAAATTCAGATAGGCACTGTGACATGGGGCAAAACCAAAGTAACTCACGATCATAGAAAACAAACACTGATGGAGCATGACAGAAGAGACTGGAGGAAATTCAATTCCGGGCAACAAAAGGGTGGTGGGAGAATCGAGGCAGCCACCAGGGCAGAAACTGTGTTTCATACCCACGCATGGGGACAACAAAATGAGTGGCTGTGCATCAAACCACAGGAGATATGGGCATGAGTGCTGGGGTCAGCCACATGTACAGGGTCCCCAGTGAGGAAGACAAAGCTCAGAAAGGCACAACTCCCCACACCTGCTTCCCCCAGGAACAGGTGGATACAGGGACTGAGAGGATACAGAAAAGCCATATTGGAATATATTGGGGCTACAACGGACGCCCAGCTAGCAGACTTCAGAGACATGGGTTTGAAACCCATGGAGGGGAGCAAACGGTGGTCACACAGGTTCCAGCTGAGACCACACACACACTTTGGCCAGCAACAGACCCCGCCAGGACCTTCCCTTACTCACTGAAGACCCAACGACAGAGTTGTTCTCCCTGATACAGAGTCATCTGCTGCAATAGTGGAAGCTCTACACTGTTAATATTTAGAAAGCAAATAATGGAGGCCAAAAAAAAAAAAAAAACAAACCCACAACAAAGAGCAGCTTGAGTCTTCAGGGGTACACTACACCACCAAACAAGAACACATCTCCAGAACCCAATGACAAAGACATGGAAGATCTTTTTTCCTATAAGATACAGAGTTTAAAATTGACATGATAAAGAAATTCAAAGAGATAGATGAAAATGCAGAAAAAATGATCAAAGACATACAAGGAAATTCAGAAAAATAAATGTATCATCTGAGAAATAAAATAATGAATAGGACATCAAAATTGAGGACTTAACTAAGAAAGTAACAGATTCACAATGTAAAAAGATCAATAGAGGAGATAAATTCTGGAGAAAGCTATGGAAATAGAATAGACCAAATGGAAGATCAAATCAGTGACCTTGAAGATGACAATGCACAAAGAATCCAGGTGGAAAAAGAGAGAGATAAAGGTAAAATAGGAAGGAACACTTTGAGAATGACTAAAATCAAGAGGAAAGGCAATAAAAAGATAATGGGTAACCCAGAGGGGGGAAAGAGAGGAGGGAACATAGAACTTATTTAAAGAAATAATAGAGGAAAACTTCCTAAATGCAGGGAAAGTTTTCTTGAATTCATTATGCTGTTATATTCATATATTTTACCATAAAATGCCTAAAACCTTCAAAACATTGTTAATAATTTTTGCTTTAAGAAGTTGTACACCTGAAACCTGTTTGAAAACCAATTTTACTTTAATAAAATTTTGTTGGAAAGAAGTAAATTTTATTTTTCATTTTTTTAACCAAGATATAATTTATATACAGCAAAGTTTGCCCTTTTTGAGGACAGTGAAGTACATTTTAACTAATACAAATGACTATGTAACTACCACCATATTGAAAATAAAGAACAGTTCTACTGCCCTCAAATTTCTTTGTCACTTTGTGGTCAACCATCCCATTCTTTTCTAATCATTTGACTGCCACTAGTCTATTTTTTTGTCCTTGAATTTTGCCTTTTCTAGAGTGTCATATAAATGGACTTATACCGTTAAGAGACTTTCTGATCTGGTCCTTTTACTTAATTTGAGAAGCGTTCATGTTCTCTTATTTGTTATTAGTCTGTTCATTTTTAATTCTTAGTTGTATTTTATATAATGGATATACCACTGTTTGTATATCTACTAAGCAGTTGAATGTCATTTGGGTGGTTTCCAGTTTTAGGCTACTATTTGATAGAGTCACTATAAACATCAGCATGGATGGTTTTCCTGAAACAGAAATTTATGTTTCACTTGGGAATTATTTAGGAATGGGATTAAGCAATTTTATGGAGATATACAGAGATATATATATAGAGATATAGATATCTAGATATCTATAGAGATATCTAGATATCTATATCTCTATATCTATAGATATATCTAGATATCTATATCTATATCTCTAAAGATATCTACAGATATCTATATCTCTCTCTATATATCTCTATATATCTATCTCCATAAAATTGTTTAATCCTCTCTCTCTCTATATATATATATCTCCATAAAATTGTTTAATATATATATATATGATTAAAAGAAAACATTTCCAATAGTATTTTACATTTTGCATTCTCATGAACAACCTCACGTTTCTCTATTTCCTTGACAGCAGTTCATACTGTCAATCATTTTTTAAAATGTAAAGATACTATTGTATATTTCAGTTGCATATTTCTAATGATTAATGATGTTGACCAACTTTTTATGTGTTTACTTGCCATCTGTACATTTTATTCCAAACTATTGACATTTAAAATTTTGTCAAGTCTTTATGAATTTTTTTTCATTATTGACTTTTGAGATTTCTATGTTCTGGATATAATCTTTCACCTTATGTAAGATATATAGATACATGTACAATATATACATATATAAGTCTATTTGGTTTAATATTTACCTTTCCTGTCTGAATATTGTCTTTTAAAGAGCAGAAGTCCTTAATTTTAATAAATTCCAATTTATTTTTGCAAGTAAGTATGGATTGGCTTTTAATATATTTTTTCAAAAATTGCCTAATCCAAGTTCATGAAAAAAGTTTCCTAAAATTTTTTCTTGAATTTTCAGTTTTACATTTTGGTTTATCATCCATTCTGAATTTTGTTTATGGTGTGAGGTAAGGAGCAACAGCTTTTAAAAATGTACATGTGGTTATGCAGCTTTTCCATAATTACTTGTTGAAATTTATCCTTTCTACATTGAATATGGTTGCATATATGATACTATATATTAAAGAAGTACTCTGCTCTCTGTTAGAGATGTTTCCATTATGGAAAAACTACAGAGCAATTGCAGAGGCCTAGAGTCAGCAAAAAGTTTGTTTGTTGAGAAGATACCATGCTGCAAAAAACACCCAGAGGAGTTTGTATACTGAGTCCACTTCCTGTCATATTGCAAGTTTATTGAAAATAAGTGCCCAACTGTACTGCTTATCCCTCACCGCTATAGGAGTATTTTTTAGGGTAGGAGATTGACTGGCCCTGGTTCTTTCATTTCTTACACATAGAGTCTGACTTTACATAGATTAAAGGAATACTCTGAAATTACAAGCAGAATACATCCTTCACCATTAACTGAACATGTTAGAATTAACCAGCTCTCTCCTTTATTTTTGTTAAAGGAAGAGTGTGTATTCTTTCTGTGCATGTAGTCCATCTACAAAAGTGATATATAAATTGAAACCAAACCTCTTAAGGGCAAGAAAGGCACTCAAAGAGACCTGAAGTCTGTCTCACTAGGTCTAGGTCTTACATTTGTCTCTGAATAATCTCCTTATAAACCGCTCTTTCATTAAATTTAAAATCATTTCACGGTGGTGATTATTTCAGTTGGCATTTTATATATCATATATCTATCATTTTAATATGACTATGTGTATATATGTAAATATATATTATACAGATGTTAAGATGATATCAAAGTATATACACACATACAAAAAAGGAGTGCATGCAAAAACCAATGAAATCTAAAAAGTTAGGTGCAAAAAGTTGCAGTTTAAGTGTATTATTATGAATGTCTATTTCTGGATTTTTATAATGTATTATAGTTATGTAAGATGTTACTATTGAAAGCAGTATATGGAACCCATTGTATTACTTTTTGTTTTAATTTCTTATTGGTAAATATTTTGAAATGAAAGCTTTAAAAACATTATAAAAGTAAAATCAGAAAAAATAATTAATTTATGAAAAATGACCTATTTTTTTAGAATGAATGCCTTTATAAAATCCTTAAAAGACATGAAAAATATTATAGTTGTTACAGATACATGTTTATTTTTTAAAGAAACATGAGAGGATTTCTACTCCCTGGTGAACTGAACTATTCCTCCCACCATAAGCCGCTATAAAACTGCACAAGGTATATATGCAAATACAGATCTGATATTATGCAAATATATTACATACACTGCTATGTATTTGTATAATTGTCATGTATATTTGCATAACCATTACCACAATCAAGATATAGAAGTAATGCATAATTATAAAAGAACTCCTTCATGCCACACCCTCAGATTCACATTCCTTCACCTTAAGCCTTTGCAATTATTGATTTGTTTTTCCTTTCCATTATACTGCCATTTTGAGAATGATGTATAAAGGTAATCATAATGTGTCTTTTTGAGACTGGCTATATTTTAGTTAACAGTGATGACCCTGAGATGAATCCAAGTTAATCCTTCCATTTTATTGATTAGTGTTACTGGTATGGATATACTACCATTTGTTTAACCTCTCACCCATTGAAGGACATCTGGTTTGTTTATATTTTTGGTTATTACAAATAAAACTTCTCTGAACATTCATGTAAATTTTTTTGTGAATATAAATTTTCATTTCTCTAAAACAAATACCCATGACTAAGAGTTCTGGGTCAAATGGCAGTTGCATATTTGTAGTGTATTGTATCAAAAAATGCCAAACTGTTTTCCGGGACTGCCATTTTGTATTCTTAACAGCAAGGTTGAAAGTTGTCAGTCATCCAGTATTTCTGCATCTTGGCTAGCTTTTTGTGTTGTCATATATATAGTTTTTATTTTAGCCATTTGCATAGGTAAGAAGAGATATCTTCTAATAATTTTAATTCGCATTTTTCTAATGACAAATGATTTTGAACATCTTTCATGTGCTTATTTGCCATTCTTGTAATATTTTTGACCAAGCTTTAATTCAAGACTTTCAATACTCTTGACCACTTACTAATTGGAGTGTCTGATTTTACTGCTGAGTTTATAAAATTCTTCATATATTTTATTGCCCCTGGTTAGTTCCCATATATCTGTTTAGTGTTGCTCACATGTAAAATTATTTGTTTAGACATTCAGATAAAATGAATTCAATCCAAATTTGAGAAATACCAGTTTTCTTTTTCTTTTATTGTTAATTATTTTATTGAGATGACATTTGCTTATAATACTGTATATGATTTAGAGATATAGCTTCATACCTCTTTGGATGTATGTGACCATACCATGCCCATCACCCAAGCACCCATAAACTTCTATCACATTCCATTGGGCCCACACCTCCCTTTTCTCTGCACTCTCCGCCCTCCCTCTTAGTAGCCTCAATTTTACAGTCATATTTCTAGGCTCCTTTTTGGTTTAATTATGTCTGTTCCTTTGCTTTAGAGAAATACCAATTTTCTTATGACTTTGTTTCAGAAATATGTAGTATTTTTGCATGTATATTTGGTTTTCCATAAATATGCCAGTATTTAAATTTTGTAAGTATCTCTGGGTGTAAGTCTGAATTGTGCTTATAACCATGTAAAATCTTCTTTTCATTTTTCTCTTTCAGTTGGACATGTCTCTGAGATATAATTTTAGTAAAGAAAATGCAGGAGAATCAACTATTGACTTATAGGCTAGAAAGTTTATTGGTGAGACAACGGATCAAAAAATCCGTCAGTAATTGCTTTTGTTTTGCAGCTGAATCTATGCATTTTATATATGCCAGGCAAAATTTTTATTAATGTTTAATTATTGAACATATACAAATACTATTATGCATTAAGTGACTGTATTTAGTACTTCAGGAAAAAAATTCAATCAGAAAATCATAGAATGTACTGATAATATTGCTGTAATTGCAGGCTGGAGCAGATATTCATCAATATTCTATGGAACTGCCGTGTCAAAAAGTTTGGGGATGAGATTATGAAAAGAATCAATATCATTCTTAGTATTGATCTACACAGAAGAGCAAATTTTGCATCTTCAGGTGTATCAGTATAATTAAAAATAGATTCAAGTCTGCAGAAAAAAGATTGATTTCTACATTATATATTACAGACTGGAAAAACATCTTCCATTTTAGTCATGCTAGATATTCAGAACCAAATAGCCTTTCAATAACAAAAAAAAATTGGGGACTAGTAAGAAGGCAAAATATTTCATTGTTTCACTTAGACCATCTTGGCTGAGGACAGATCCTAAAAGTCCATTATAGTAACGCAAATAATATGAACTTGAAACTCATATGGTTCTGGATCAGGATTAAAATCCTGGCTTCAGGTTGTAACTCCAGGCAACTTAAAGTGTTTGAAGCTTTATTTTTATCTGTACATTTATCAAAATGATAAAAGCATTTGTTTAAGGATTCAATAACATAATGTTTGTAAAGATTCTACCCATGTTACTACATGTAACTGGCTAGTTCATTTTAGCTGTTGTAATTTCTTATTTTGAATAAATGTATTCTTGTATTTATGGACATTAAGTGAAACTGCAGGAAGGAAGGAAGGAAAAGAGAGAGGGAGGGAGAGGGAAGCTAGGGGAGGGAGTGGAGGGGAGACAAAAAGCAATTTGATCAAGCTTCTACTTCTATCAGTTTAAAGACATACAGAGGCCTGAAGAACATGTTAAAGGATACCAAACTGGTATGGTCAGCAAAATCCAGACTACGGGAAATGAAACTTTTTGAATGCAAGGGAAAAGTGGTGATAAGGAGGAAATCTATAGATTCAAAGGACTTAAAGGACACAAAAATTATGATGTTTAGATCATATTTGAATATCAATTCAAAGAAACTTTTTTTTAATGTATTAGGCTGCCAGGTATGTGTGAAACTTAACTGGATATTTGGTACTAATGATTTAGATATTTTAGAAATAGTAATTATGTGAGATTAGAGAAGGTTATGTGAGATTAGAAAAAACTCACAAATGCATGCTGAAATATTTAATTTTGTGTTATCTTAGATTTACTTCATAAATTCCCATTGCAGCGATGGGTAGAGAGTAAGTGTATAGTTGGAGATATAACGGCAATGTACTGATGATTGTTGATTCTGAAGGTAAAGTATATGAATTTATTATACTGTTCTTTCTACTGGTGTATAGGTTTGGGAATTTCTGCAGTACTTTTTACTATAAATACCATGTCATTAAATTTGAAAGCTTAGGTACAATGGACTGGTTTTTAGAAAATAACAAATTGATCTGTAAAGAAATATAAAACCTTAATGCAAAAATACAAATGGAAACTATTAAAAATTCAAGTGATTCAAATGTCCAGGAATAGACGATTTTGGAGACCACTTTTGCCAAGTGATCAGGGAAAATTAATTACCAGCTTTTGTAAACATTTTTAAAGCATGCCAAAAAAAAGGTGGGGAGGAATTACTCAACTTATTTTCCCATCCATCTCCCCTTGATTCAAAAACCCTCCCACCCACACTTGCGTCAAGGTCATTCAAAGCAAATATTTTAAATAAAGTAACTGCATGTTCAATGCAGCGATGAATTAAGTGAGGAAATGGGTTGTGCCCAGGAAATGAAAATATGATTGAACATTAGAAAATAATTGCAATTGTAATTCCCTCCATTAACAAATTAGAGGGGAAAAACAGGAGTTGTGCCAATGGGTATAGAAACTGCCTTTGAAAGAAATTCAGCATGAGTCCATGATACAAACAAACTTCTGGCAAACCAAGAAGAGGAACTTCCTTTTCCTGAATTCTAATAGCAAACATACACAGATATCAAGTGTTCGAAGCATTCTCACTTTAAAGTCAGGACCAAGCCAGGGATGTGGCTATCAGAATAAATAAGAGATGGGAATATTGAAAAGAGACACTACTTGATAACAATCTGGCCTTCTGATAAGAAAATTAAAATGAAGAGATGTGGAATTTTCAAATAAATAAGGGAGTTCAGAAAGATGGCGTAAGGGAGGGCAAAAGAGCAAATTCAAGGGCCTTGTCCCTCAAAAGCAGTAACGAATCCAAACACGGAGCAGTCAATATCCCAATCCCAACAGCAACAGAATCCCCAAGTTCCCAAAGAGGAAGGAGAAATCAAAGCTGGTGTGGGACTTTACAGAGGCACACATAAGAGGTTACTGCTAGAGTCAGTTTTTTTTTTAAAGGCCTTAAGTCAAAAGAGAAGCAGAACATTGTAGCAATGTCCGTTCTCCTGAAATTATTCACAGGTTTAGTGCCTTATTTCTCCTGCCAAAGTGACAGTCAGGTGGTGATTCTTTCTCGGCTCCCAAAACCAACCCAGGGGAACTACGGTAGGGAAAATGCGAGCAGTAAGGCACTTGTTTTCCCAGGACTGCTTCGTCAAACCACCACGACTGGGGGCCTGAAACTACAGGAATGTATCGCCCCAGGTCTGGAAGCCAGATGCTCACAGCTGGGTTCACCGGGCTGCCATCAGGTGTCAGGAAGGCCCTGCTGCTCCGGAGACCCTACGACACAGTCCGTCCTCCGTGTCTCTTCCACACTCTGCGAGCGACTCGCATTCCTTGGCTTGTGGAGCGATGGCTGCATTCCTCCAGATGAACCTCTTCAAACAGCTCCCGGCCACCATCACACAGTCTAGTCTGCTGGCGACTCTCCTGCTTGACCTCTCCATTCCGGCCTTACCCGGGTAACCCAGGATAATCCTCCCCCTTCAAAAGATTCTCGTAAACTGATCACATTGCCTCTTCCTCCTCTTCTTTTTTTTCCCAGAAGGCTGCATTTAAGGATTCTGGGGATTGGGACATGGTATCCTAGGGGGGGTATTTCTCAGCCTCCCCAAAATATCAACAGCAAATTCTAAAGACCGAAACGTGAAATCCCTGTGTTGAACTGGTCCTTGGTTTCCAGTGGGGGAGTGGAGACAGCAGGGCAACCTGGGCGAGGCCGCTGCGACAGACGCTGGCCAGAAGGAGCATATTCACAGCCGGGACCCTGCTTCAGCCAGGAAATCTGAGGCGGCAGCTCAGACCACAGATGCCAGTCGCCCTGGAGGAGAATCAGGTATCAGGAGAGATCGCTTTGACTGTGCCAGCCTCTGCTAAGAACCACCTGAAATCACTTTGGTGAGCAGAGCCTGCCCTTGTCAGAGTACTGTTCTAATAGCATTGAAAGAACGCACTGAAAATGGAATAGCGAGCGTCAGAGGGAGACCCCACTTGATAAAGATGTGAAATGCATTTCTAAAGGCCAGTGAGGTTTCAGAGAAATGCAAACGGCTGCACTGGATAATGCAACATTAGCTAAGTTCAAAAGAGTTGGAGCTCCTAAAATCATGCTCAGTCACTTCCTTGTAGAAAGCAAACTTTTATTCCTTTCTATTTAATTGTATCTTTATTGTGGTAATATGCTTTAGGGTTATAGGTTCACACTGTTCAGATGTGTCCACACAACACCCACCGACAAAGCCCCCATAGTGCTCCAGCACAGTCCATTGTGCTCCCTTTCCTCTCCAACCACCTACCTCCCCTTTGTTGCAGCCTCCGTTCTGCAGATTTGTAGTGTTTATTTTGGTTTAGTTCATCTGTTACTTTGATTTCTTTCTTTCTATGTCCATTGAAGTGAAATCATCTGGTATTTGTCTTTCTTCTGATTTACCTCATTTAGACTCATCCCCTCATCTTCCACCCCCCGTTGGTGCAAATGGGAGGATGCCAACCTTTTTATAGCTGACTAGAAGATAAACTTTTACAACAAAACACTCCTGACATCTACGTCTGACTGGTGAGGAGACCCCAAAGGAAGGTGTGCTTGTTTTTTGAAAACTCCAGCACCTGTCATGGCTACTGCTCACGCATCTAGCATCTAACCTGGGAACCCAAACCTTTGTCTGAAAAACTTTCCGCTGGTCAAATGCTGGCAGGGAAGGGGGATCGTCCCAGGGAGCATTTAATTGAGAGCCAGGAGCCAAGATGAAAGTCTTCGTGAGTAAATTCACCCATGGCTGGATTTTTATCCTTACTTTGCAAATTGTTGACCATGATTTGGGGAAAACCATTCATTCGTCCTGAGGTGACAGAGTAGCGCGGTTAAGGGAAAAAGTTCCTGAATCATATTGTATGTGTTTGAATCCTGATGCTGCAATGAAGTAGCTATATTGCAAAGGTATTTAAATTCTCTGTATCTCAAGTGACTTGAAAAGAAAAGGGGGAGAATAATGGTGCTTATCTCCTGGAATTGTGACAGTACTAAATGAACAAATATATGAAAAGGCTTAGAATAGTACGCCACACATGATAAACACTGTGTAAGTATTTGCTATCCTTATAAAATAGAAATAACAATGGATTATGGTGAAACTTAAATGATGCATATAAAACTATCCAATAATATATAAAGTATATCAAGTGATCACGGAGAACCTTGTACAACAGATATTTGGTTTTGCTCACTTTCCTTAACTTATCCCACACCCAACACACTCATAAACACACAATGCTGATTATTTTCAGATAACCCACAAATTTTCAACAGACATCAACGTCATTAATTTACATCTATTTTAAGGTGGTCATTTTTTCTTACATTTTATTCTGGGTTGCCTCAAAACATAAACACCATAAGAATTACAAATTCAATTTCTTTAACTATACCAGTAAAAAATCAGATTGTGAGATTGGATTAAAAAGCAGGATACAACAATATGTTGTCTTTAAGAAACTCACTTCTGGGCCTCCCTGGTGGCCCAACGGGTTAAGCACAGTGCTGTGGAGCTGTCAGCAGCTGTGGTGTGAGTTCCATGCCCAGGCGGGAGATTCCCACATGGCGCAGCAGACCTCTCCTGCCTTGCCCGCTGCTCCCCTCAGCAGTGTATTTCTGTCGATCTGCCTGTTCTGCTCTCCACTCTGTCTCTGGTGAACCCTCTCACTGCCCCACACCTCTGGCCTGCAACCCAGCTTGTATGCATAAATAAATAAAATCTAAGAAAAAAAAAGAAACTCACTTCTGCTGAAATAGCTAAATTGGGAGAGCATTAGACTATAGAAACCCACACAACATAATCAGCATCATCAACTCAGTACACCTACTTGACATTTATGGAACAGTACATACACTAACAGCAGAACATACGTCCTTCTCAGGTGTACATGAGATTTTACCAAATGAGACCATGTTCTGAGTTATAAATAAATCTTAAACATTTAAAAGTAGAACTCACATGAACTATGTTTTTGGTTCATAAAGAAATCAAGCTAAAAATTCAATAAAAGAAGAAATCTGGAATATCCTCAAATACTTTGAAATCAGATATATCTAAATCTCAATGGAAAATAGAAATTATTGAAGCAAATTAAAATTATGTCAAACATCAAAATTTATGGGATGCAGTTAAGCAAAGCTAACGGATAATTTCACAACATTAAGTGCTTATGTTTAATGACATATATTTAATTATATTTAACGAAGCATTAAGAAAAGAGATTGAAAATAATAACCTAATCTTAAACTTTAAAAAATTATGTCAAGGAAATAAACACAAAACAGGCAGAAGAGAGGAAATAATAAAGATTTAAACAGAAATAAATTGAAAAAAAAATAGTAGGGGGCCTCCCTGGTGGCGCAATGGGTTCAGTGTAGTGCTGTGGAGCTACCAGTGGCTGCGGTGTGAGTTCACTGCCTGTCCAGGGAGATTCCCACATGGCGCGGCAGACCTCTCCTGTCTCCCCACTGCTCCCCTCAGCAGTGTATTTCAGTCCATCTGCCTGTTCTGCTCCCCACTCTGTCTCTGGTGAACCATCTCACTGCCCCACACCTCTGGCCTAGACCCCAGATTTTGTATGCATAAATAAATAAATCTTTTTTTAAAAAAGTGTTTTTTGGAGTCCAGAAAGATGGCAACAGAGTGAAAACACCAGGCTTGTCTCCACAACATATTTTCAATCACATTACAACAAAACAAAATCCATAACCCCTGAAAGATAAACAGATAACTACTGCCTATATCAGGAGCAATGTCAGCAGAAACATGAGTACCCACAGCATTATAGGCAGCTGGAAGCCTTGGCGTTTGCTAGATGACCATGCAACAATTCTATATCTACTAAGGAAATGAAGTTCAAAGTTGAACAACTTTCTAAAACAATGCAAACGCCAGGTCAAGACAGTTTTGCTGGCAATATCTATTACACACTTAAGGAACAAGAAACACCAATAATACACAATATCATGGAGAAAGTAAGAGAATAATAAACACCTCTTTTTCCTTATGACTCCAGCACTACCTTAATATCAAAAACAGATAATTATATTAGAGGCCAATACCTGTACAGACCAATATCCATCATGAACATAAATGTGGAAACCAATAACACAAGATTAGCAAATCTTATCCACCTCTACGTAATAAGGATAACACATTGAAAATAAGTGGGTTTCTGCACAGTAAAGAACAAAACAAAGTTGACAACCCCTGAAAATAAACAGATAACTACTGCATATATCAGGAACAATGAATGAAGAAAAAGAAATTTATGCAACTCTAAACAGATACTTCTTAGCAATGTAGGTAACAGGTATTATGGTCATGCTTTAACATATAGGAAAGGTTTCAGTCCTTTTATAGCATGCTACAGATGTCAGATTTAGACATATTTCAGTTGTTCAACCAAATTATACTTAAGCTATTCTTTGCCTTTATCCAAACTCTATTTAAAATTCCTTAATGGTCCTTTAGCATAACTATTCTTACAAGCGATAAAAATAGAAATACATATTTATAGCACTTACGCTGTAAATAACTTTAGCATATTTTTGTACATTAGATTTACTGTTACAATCTATTCTCTTCTTGATTGGAGATGAGAACAATCTCATATTTGTATTCAATATATGCATGAATTCAGCCACTTGGAAGGTAGTTGAAGCCATTGGGCATTCTCTTCAGAACATATGTGAATATTAAATACTCTTCTAAGAGTTACTGATGGTATTGAAGTAAAGAAATTGTGCCAGACCTCAGTCGTACCACTGGTATTTCAAAGATAATAGCAAAATTATATTTATATATAATATAATAATATAGATAATATTATATAATAATAAATAGGAGTGTGGGCATATAAATATTGGGAAAATAAATTATAAAATAAATTATGAATAATTGTGAATTCAGAGTAGTTTTTATTTGTTCCTTAAGCAACTTGTGCTTTAATTTGGCCTTTGTTATTATTTAGTGATGAAAAAATTTAATTTGGTTTCCAATGATATTTGAAGAAGCAAAAATTTTATATGCTATCAGTTTTATAGCATACCTGTCCACATATATGTATTTATTACCAAGGAAATAGAGCTAGGGAAAGTGGTTTAATGATAAATGTCTTATCTTTGGGAATAGACTATATTTGTTCTAGGAGTTAAATATGTATGTCAATATTAAGTGGTAGTCTGTGAAACAACATAAGATGGAAAGCTTCGAAACCACTAGAAGAAAAATGAAAGAAAAATTCCCTTAATTCAACAAGAGTCTGTAGAGGGAAAAGAAGTAAAAGCATGAAAGCATGGCAAATTTTTTGAAGTACAGTAAGTTCTCACTTAACATAGTCAATAGGGAAAGCTGTGACTTCAAGTGAAATGACATAATGCAAATGATTTGACCACAGACTAATTGGTGGCAACAAGAGGTAAGTTCCTATGATGTAATTCTAGTCACAAGAAAAAAAATCACCAAACTTCTAAATAAGAACCCCAAACACTTCTAATATTCAACAGTCATTTGTATCCATTCATTCTCTTTCCAACCAATCAACTTGTTGATAATACAATTATCTTAAATTTATTATTTTAAGGCTAAATAATATTCCATTGTATAGATACACTACTATTTAATTGCTCATTCATCCATGAATGAATAATTCCAGTTCAGGGTTGGGGTGGCTGGAGACTGTCCTGGTAGCTCAGGTCAAGCAGCAGAGCCCCACCCTGGACAGGACACCCTTCCAGGGCAGGGCATGTCACACCTACACTCACTCCCACTGGGATCACTGAGACATACCCATGAACACCACGTGCACAGCTATGGGGTGTGTAAGGAAAATGGCGTCCCTGAGGAAAACCCACACTGACATGCGGAGGATGCGAAAACGCAACAGACTGTGGCTCCTGCTGGGAATTAATTATTTCTTTCTCATCAGTGTTATAATGAAATGAGGCTGAATGAAACAATGTTATTTGCAGAACTCTTGTATATAAAATAAGATAGCAGGGTAAAAACCAAACCTTCCAGAAATTGTAAGAAATGTGAATGCATTAAATTCCTCTGTTAAAAGCCAGAGATTTCAAAAGGGATGAAAACAAAGCAAAACATACAAAAACAATACAACCACAAGCTGTTAATAAGAAACAATCTTAAAGCAGAATGATGCAGATAGTTTAATAATAAAGGAAAAGACTTGTTGATGAAACACTGGAAGAATCAAAGCAGAGAGGTATTATACGTAACAGACAAAACAGACATTCAGAAAGAATAAGCAATGATATTTTTGTCATTAATGTTATAATACACCAGGATGTACAATAGTTATCAACTTGTTGATAGTACAATTATCTTAAATTTATTATTTTAAGGTTAAATAATATCCCATTGTAGGATACACTACAATTTCATTACTCATTCATCCATGGATAATCATTTATATTTCATTTGCATATTGGCTGCTGTGAATGATGCGGCAATGAGCACAGGAGTGCAGATATCACTTCAAGATTCTGATTTTTATTCTTTTGAATAAATGCCCAGAAATGAGGCTGCTGGGTCATATAGTTCTATGTTTAACTTTTGAGGAACTGTCCTGTTTCGCATTCCCGCCAACATTTTTTGCATTCCCACCAACATGGGCCAAGGGTTCTAATTTTTTCATATCCTGGCCAACACTAGTAGTTAGGGTAGCTACTATTAAAAAAAAAACAAGGGACTTCCCTGGTGCCACAAGGGGTTGCATCTCAGCACTATGAAGCTACCAGCAGCCACTGCAGCACGAGTTCCATCCCCGGCCAGGGAGCTGACCCACAGGGCGCAGCAGACCTCTCCTGCCTCGTCCCCTCCTTCCCTCAGCAGTGTACTTCAGTGGATCTGCCTGTCCTACACCCCACTCTGTCTCTTGTGAATCCTCTCACCACCCCAACACCTCTGGCCTATGCCCCAGCTCTTGTATGCATAAATAAATAAATCTTAAAACAAACAAACAACAACAACAAAAACTCCAATTCTGCCCTCACAGTAAGTCTGCCCTCAAAGACTGGGGGAATGGAAAGACAAGTAGAATTTCCAAATTTGAAACATTTCCAGCCTATAATAAATGACATAATTTATGAGAATAAAAGTCAAAGAGGCTAAAAAGGACTGAGGTACATTGACCTAGTTTGACATAAGCACATAATTTTATTAAGAAATCTTGTACAGATTCCCCCACTATCCAAAAGGAGAGTGTTCCTATTTGGAATGATTAGCAGGTTATTTTTTGCTTCTTGGAATGCTGTTATCATTAACTTACATGGAATACTTTTTGTGCTTTCCTAATCCCCTCTCCCCCAAAAAATAACCTACCAAATCATACCAAATAAGAATGTTCTACTTTCACATAGTTAGGAAAACCTGTATTATATAAAATGCTTTTTGTAGTTATTTGATAATTATGTTAAAATTACCAGCTTTTATAGTTGAAAGGTTATTATTACATTTACCTATCTCCTATTTAGTCCTGGCAATTTCAATACTTTTGGATGGAACCAAAGCATTCTCTTTTTTGGCTTGGATAAAATGTTGACTTAGAAATTTATCACAGAAGATTTTCTCTGCCAATCTAGGGGAAAGTTATCCTTGAAGTCACTACCTTTTACTAAGCATGCATAATATGATTTAATTTTCTATACTAGCATCAAATACCAAAAATAATACTATACACCATCTTAAAAGCAAAACAAAAAATAGTTACAATGAATAAAACTTGAAGTTGTGATATGAATAAAAAGACAATTAATTATAATTCTAGCCAAACATACATAACCGCTTTGCGGTATATTATTAACTGGAATTTTCTTCAGAGAGATTCTTATTTTAATTAAGGGCATTGTACTTCATGTATGGTTGGTCTCTTCATTGAGTTTGTAGCTGAGCATCACAGAAGTGACTTGTTTTGAGGAGTCCAAAACTTTTATCTGCTTTCGTGTTTCCCATCTGTTGCTTTTTGACTTAACTGTTGTTATCTGTTCTCAATAATTCCCTTGATGTTAAACCCTTTGAGATTTTAAATATAAAAGAATAGATGGTGAAAACTATGCTTTCTATCAAAAAAACAAGCAGATAATTTTTGTTTTTCTTTTTTTTTCTTTTTCTGAGTGAATCTAATTTCCCAAGAGCAGTCTTTGAGTGACAGTTGAGGGAATGAATTTCATTTCAGGTGTGTCCTCCTAGCAAAGGACAGCTTCCTTGGTTGTTATTTCTCTGCTTTGGAAATAATAGTACACCAGAAACATAGACACCTTGATATTTTTCTTTCCCCCCAATACAAAATGAGTTGCTGCTATGATTTCTGTAGATACATAGGAGAGTTAAGTGTGTCAGAAAGTTTTCCATTATAAATTCTGCTGCTTTGGGCACAGTGATTGCCTGAAGGGTATAATTACCCCATTTCTTCATAGTCCATTTTCAGGGACCCCACAATTTAGGATTCCATGGGGAGAAATAAAATGAAGACAGTTTTAGAAGATACACGTGGAGAATGATGTGGCAGCTAACAGGTGACCACAAATACTACCAGGATTTATTTTTGAGGATTTAACGAGGTGTTTTTGGGTCCCCTGTCCAATCTCTCTCAAAGAAAACTCTTACATAAAAAGGTTTGGAAACAATGAAGCAGAGTTTGGGGGGAAAATTATGAAATGTTATGTAGTTGAAAGACTTATTATTTTTATAGGGATACTACACAATATTTATTTTATGATATTTAGAATATATTTGAAGTCACATGGATGCTTTCTCAGATCTCAAGTTTTTCTTACAGCCTTTGAAAGTTAAATGGGACCATAATGATGGTTTTCACCTGCTGAACCAGTATTGACGCTCCTTTACAATAATCATAACAGAATGGATCGTAGCTTCTGATTTGGCTTTTCTAAGTTACATACTTGAAAATTCTTATCTATTTAAACCAAAATCCTTCTTACCACTTCCCACCATGGGTCCTGATTCATAATCCTAAAACCACGAAATACAAAGTGATCATTACATTTTTCATTAAAAAACTATTGGGTTTCCTATGTGATGTCATAAAGAAGAAAACATTTGACTGAATCAATATTTTAAACCTCTTAGTTTGATATAATTATAGATTCTCATTCAGTTTAGGAAGTAACTCAGAAATATTCCCATGTAGCTTTAATGTCCTTTTACCCCAGAGTAACTTTGCATCACAATACTGCAATATCATAACCAGGAAATCATTTACAAAAACATGTCACTCTCATTCAGATTTCGCCAGTTTTACATGGACTTATTTGCCTCATCAGCTGTGTGTATCCATGAGTCTGTATCTTGTTCCATGCACCACAACTCTGTAAGAATCCCTTGTGCTACTTCTTTAAGGCCTAGCAACCTTCTTCCTCACCCTAGTCTCTGGGAATCATTAACATGTTCTCCATCTGTGTAGTTTCCTCATTCCAAGAATGTTTTATAAATGGAGTCATACAGTATGTGAACTTTGGACTTTTCAAAAATTTAATGTGATGCTCTTGATATCCATCCAAATTGTCAGGTGTATCACAGTGCTATTCCACACACTTATCTTCATCCATTCATGTACTGACACCTAGGTTATTTCTATATCGTGACTATTGTGAATAAGGCTGCATGAACATAGGAGTGTAGATATTTCTCTGAGATCTTGTTTTCATTGCCTTTGCAACATATACCCAGAAAAGTAATATTGGATCATATGGTATTTCTATTGTTAAATTTTTAAGGAACCCCCATCCTGTTTGTACAAATCTACATTCTTATTAACAGGGCATTTATTATCTCTTGTCTTTTGAATGATGGTCATTCTAACAGGCATGAGGTTATATTTCATTGTAGTGTTATCACTGTTTCTTTTTTTTTATTTCAGCCACTCAGATAGTTTTTTAGTGATATTTCACTGTGCTCTTAATTTGCATTTCCCTAATGACAAGTGGTTTTGAATATCTTTTCATGTGCTTATCTGTCATCTGTATACCTTCTTTGGTGACACATCTTTTCAAGTGTTTTACCCATTTTTAATGAGGCTGGTTGCTTTTTCACTATTGACTTGGAGAGCTCTTTATAAAGTCTGAATAAAAGTCCTTTGCCAAATATGCAATTTATAAATTTATAAATACTGTCTACTAGTCTTTATCTTCTTTTTTCATTCTCTTAACAGTAATTTTACAGAACAACATATAAAATACTGATTAAGTATATCCCTATGTATTTAAGTTTCTTTAGAATGATTGTAAACACCTTTTTCAATCCTATCCTTCTATCTTCTCTTTAAAAACTCCTTCAAAAAGACTCTAGTAGGAAATAATTTGGGCTGTTCCCTGAAATTGTGCTCTCTGATTTGCAAATCTAAGACCTCTATAAATGCTACTGTTTCAACAGCCCATGTTGTGTTTTTCTGTCAACATACATTATGACCCTATTAAACATATTACTTCCAGGAGAATTCCAGATTCCTTGGGAAAGTCCATGTAGACAATTATGTCCACTGCAAATTAGGAATAACATTGCTCCTTTCTTTCCAGTCTATATGCTTTTTCTTTTAGATTATTATTATTATTTTTAATTTGCCTTATTGCACTAGTCAGAACTGCCAGTACAATGCTGGAGGTCACAATTTGGAATTCCAAATTCTCTTTTATTTGTTGCTCCATAGGTCAAACTTTATACTCAGTTACTTCTTTAATAAAATAAAGTTCCATATATGAATTTAATATAACAGAATGAGTCAGATTTCATCCATAAACAACAATTAATGCTGTATCCATCTAGTAATTGTGTTTTGATTTATTCCAATGATGGGATCTCTTTGACCACTAGCAAAACAGATTGATGGCGGGATTAATAAAACAGAGATTTTTATGGGCTTTATATGACTAGTTTCACCCATGAGGCAGAGGATACCTTGCAAGTTGTTCCATGGTTACAGATGTTTAACTTTCTCTAACAATTGCGCTCTGTGCTCTGTAGTCAGGGGTCATTTTTGTGGCAATGATTCACATCAAAAAGCTCTTTGAGATGCACTTAGACTGTTTTTCCCCATTAAAGATAAAGGATTTAGAGATGAGCTAATGAATGTTATCCCAAGAGGCAATAGTGGAGGTAAAATATAAAAATGCCATTTTATTCACCTGTCTGCTATCTTGGTTCCAGGAATAATTAGATGAAATAATAAGCACATTTAAAAAGAAAAACATTTCTTATGCATCTTAGACGTTGTATATTCCCACAGAAAATCGCTTGCATCATTCTTCAATGTATCACTTGCCAGCGCTTTGTATTTTTCACAGCTGTTGATGTGTCTCATCAATTTCATTGCAAACTCAAAGAGAAAAACTGTTTAGGATTCATCATTCTTTCTCACTAGAACCCCCAACTCAAATGTTTTCTGTCACCATTTGCACCATTTGTGCCTTTTTGTCCCATCAGCCATGTGGTTGGGAACATTTGTTCAACTAAGCACTTATACCCCTAAATCATATCGTATTGTAAACCAATGTTACCTCAGTAAAAAATAATAGCTAATATAAACAAATCAAAGAAAAGAAACATGGAAATCTGTCCAAGTTAAAAAAAATTGTTTAGATGTATGGCTTTAACCTGTGGCCATGAAAGACTCTCTTGCACTTGCAAAGTGGCATGAACTATGTTTTTGCATTATAATTCTGATATGTAATACTCTGAGCTAAAATACCAGCAATGAAATTACCAAATTTCTGAATATCAAATACTTTATAATTCTATTTTGTTTACTTGCAACCTGAAAAATAACAATTGGCTGAATTCAGTTCAGAAAATACTCCATATTTAATACATATAAGATGCTGTATCAGAAAGTGAAGATACAAAGCGGAAAGAAGAACCTGGTTACTTTCTTTAACAGAGTATATATCAGAATGGCTAATGATTCCTTAGCATCAGATAGTCATGCTTAACTTTTTTTTTCATTTTAAACAATTCATTGAAGTATAATTGATATACAATAAAATTCCCATAATTACACTATACAATTTGACTAATTTTAAAATACATGTATACCAATGAAGCCATCACGCCATAAAGATGGTGGGTATAACCATTATCCTTAAGTTTTCTCCTACTCCACTGTAATCCCTCCTTCATGCTCAACCTAGCCTAACCTCACCTACCCCAGCACTTATCTGCTTTATGACCTGACAGATTCATTTGAATATTCAGAACTTCATATAAATGGAATCCTACACTGTGTGCCCTTTTGTGTGACTTCTTTCACTCTCTGTAGTTATTTTGAGATTCGTCAATATTGTTGTATGGATCAATGCTTTACTCACTTTTGTGATTGTTTATTCACCTATTCATAGGAATATAAGTTTTCCATTTGGAGCTATTACAAATAAAGCTGCTGTGAATAGTTGTGCACAAGTAAATTTGTCTGTTTATTTCTACAGTAAGTATGTGGGAACAGGGTGGCTATATGAACTTGTAAGTGTATGCTTCACTTTTTAACAAATTGGCAAAATGTTTTCCAAAGTGACTGTCCTGCTTTTCATTCCTGTCAGAGATGGGTATGAGTTCCAGTTGCTCTACATCTAACAAAATGTCGGTATATCATTTTTATTTTAGTCTTTTTAATAGATGTATAGCAGTATCTCATTGTGTCTTATTTGCATTTCAGTAACGACTCATCCTTTCATGTGCTAACATTCGGAGAGATTTTATCTTAAAAATTTCTTCACATTTCCATTCTAGAGCAGTGCCTTTCAAAGACCAGAAATGAATTTTAATGAAACCCAATTATTAACTTCAAATTTTATGAATTTCTTTTATGATATGATTTTGATACAGAAACAATCTTTCTCTAAATCAGGGTCACACAAACTCTCTCTCAAAAGTTTTAAATTTTTACATTAATGTCTGTGATCCATTGTGAGCTAAATTTTTATATGGGACTGTGATTCAGTTTCCACATGTGGATAGAGAATTGTTATGTCACAATTTGTTGTAAAGAATAACTTTATTCCTTATATTGCCTTAGAATATTTGTGAAAATTGGTTAACCATATGTATATTTTGTCTGGGCTTTCTATTCTGTTCCACTGATTTATGTGTAGCTCTTTATACCAATACCACAGGATTATATGATGTATCTTGAGTTCGGGTGTTGTAATAGCCCCACTGTGTTTTACTTTAGCAAAGCTGCTTTGGTTATTTGAGTTCTTTTCAATTTCTTCATGAACTTTAGTATGAGCCTATCAATTTCTGACCCATAAAAACACACAACATGCCTCCCCAAACAAATACTTATTTCTGTTGTGGTTTTTGCTGTTTCCTCCTCATTATGAGTTGTCATTTTTGACTGGATGTCAAATAACACGAATTTTACCAAGGTGGTGTATGTGTAATTGTGTGTGTGTCTGATTTGACCTTTTCTCCTGAGACACAGCTAAGCTACTTGAAAACACTTGATTCTTCCAAGGTTAACACTAAAGCTTTGTCATATAGGACCAGAACAACTTTTAATGTAGCGGCTGTTTTTCCCAAACTCAGGCAATATCCTTCTGACTACTCTTCTCAATGACCTGTGAGTTTTGAGGTTTTCTCCTGTGGCTGTTGGGGCTATGAAGTTGTTTCATTTCTGTCTGACTCCTGGAGATTTTCCCCCCTAATATCATGTAGTTTCCTCACAGCCCCTGCTGATCAATACTCAAGAGACAACTTGAGAAGGTCTCTTCACAGGCCTGGTGAAAGCTTGCTGTGAGGTTCTCGACTCCACAGCCCAAGAAACTCTAGTGCTCTTGGCCTCCCTGGATTCCCAGCTCTACCTCTCAACTCAGTGAGATTGTCAGGGTTCACCTGTGTTGTTCTTCCTCTATGCTGTGGACTGGAAATTCTCCCCACTCAGTAAGCTACAGTGAGCTTAGGGATTACCTCATTTACTTCCTATAGCCTGTAATGGCTGTTGTGTATACTTAGTCTAGTTTTCATGAGCTGTTTCAGATGGGAAGGTACATGTAGTACCTGTTACTCCATCTTGGCTATAAGAGGAAGTCTGTTTAAATCTTGACTTCACCATTCACTGATAATACAACCTTGGGCTAGTTATTTCATCTTGCAAAACCTCAGTTTCCTCATTAGTGAAATATAAGTTAAAGTTGTTCTTACTTCATAGGTTTGTTTTTAAAAACAGAGGATTATTTGTAAAACAAAAAATTGATAATGAAAGAAGCTATTATGATAAACAGTTGTAGGCTCCCAATTTATTCTGGGACATGGCATAACAATGAAACCAGGAATTGAATAAATGAATAAACAAATGACTAAGTAATATATATTAAATCATATTCTTGCAACACTGTCTTGGTGCTAGCTTAGGAACTATGCTATCTTATGTACCATAGTGCAGAAGAAACATATGCTCACTGCATTCATGAAGCTAAAGTTGTAATTAGGTGGGAAGAAGTATAGGAATAAATATGTAAATGCATGTGGTTAGTGCTATAAAGAAAAGGGTTGGGTACTCAGATACAGAATAATTGTGGGGTCCTAACTTACTTATGTTATTTCCTAGCTGAGAAAGTCACATTAAAATGATACGTTAAGGAAAAAGGACTTATTAAGGCAAAAAAGTATGAAGAAGGCTAGGGAAAGTCAGGAAGATTTGATCGGAACTTTTATCCTCATCCCCTTCTTAGCTATCGTTTGGAAACACGTGCTGTGCAGTAAGGCCTGTGCTTTTAATCTTCTTGGTAACTATATAAGGTAGATATTATTATTGTCACCATGTTATAAATTAGACACTGGAAAATACAGAAGTTCTTTTTGCCAATGCATAAGATGTTATTTGCTTCCCCAAATAAAAAGGAATGCCTACATCATTTCAGGCCTCAGTGTGTTAGCACTATAGAAAAATACCAGGCACACAGAGCCACGGTACTGTGCCCAGGTGGGATGGATCCTGGTTGCCAAACACCTCTGCAGTGCAGATATTTGGGAAGAAAAATCCAAAATCATATAGACAGTGTCTGGCGGGGGAGTTATAGTTGGGCGAATGCTGCAACCCGCTAGGCTGCACCCCCAGTCCTCGTAGGTTTTATTTTATTAGTTGCCAAAAATACTTGTCTGCTCTACAAGCTAATTCTAGCAGATTTGCTCCAGTTGGGATGTGCAGCATTTGCTCTCCCTCGAGCATATCTGTGGAACTGTCTTAGAAATATGCTTTGTGGCATGGGAGATAATTTATGATTTTTTTAAGAAAAGTGATGACTCAACTTCTGATATATTGAGTAGCAATAATGACAGGATTCATCTGGATGCCAGCAAGGAGCATGGATTTTAGACTCTGATGTAGGAGGTAACTGATTTAGTGTTAACAAGACATTTTTGGATTTTAAGAAAGAAGATTAAATCATTTTGTTGCATTTCAACATTTTTTGCTGCTTATTATCTGACTTCGATATTCACTGGCACACCTAGTTTTAGTAGCTTTTATTTTATTAATAGCTTTTTCATTATTTCATTGAATTTACCTGTGAGAAATAGTCAAAGAATTATTTTCTTTCACTGCATCAACTTGACATTGGGATACCTTAAGTGTATTACTTACTGTATTCGAAAATATTTGTTTATATGTCTTGTGAAGGAATCCATTGAAATTTATTTTATATTGATCTTGCTCTATGTCTCAGAGTGAATGGATAAGTATGGCCAGAATACAAATTCTGGAGTAAGATTAGATGGGGTTGAATCTTGGTTCCATCACTAACAGGTGATGTGACATTGGACGAGTTAACCTCACAAATCCTCATTCTAGGGCCTCCCTGGTGGTGCACTATGGAGTTAGGTCTCAGCACTATGAAGTTATCCGCAGCCACTGCAGCATCAGTTTAATACCCCAGCCAGGGAGCTTCCCACATGGTGCATCAGACCTCTCCTGTCTTGCCTGCTGCTCCCCTCAGCAGTGTACTTCAGTAGGTCTGCCTGTTCTGCTCCCCACTGTGTCTCTGGTGAATCCTCTCACCACCACCCCCCCCACACACACACACCTCTGGTCTACACCCCAGCTCTTGTATAAATAAATAAATGAATCTTTTTAAAAAAATCCTCATTCTCCTTTTCTGAAAACCAGAGATAAAATGAGTACCTACCTCCAGTTATTCAGGGAATTAATCAGATAATATACGTAAAGCACTTTCTTATAATTCCCAGTACAATGGATCTCTTTAGTGAATATTCAATTTTCTCCTCACAAAGGTAGGATAAAAGAACATGGTGGTTAAGAATACGGGCCCTGGGCCTCCCTGGTGGTGCAGCGGTTGAGCGCTGTGCTGTGGAGCTGTCGGCAGCGGCGATGCAAGTTCGACACCCGCCCTGGGAGAATCCTGCATGGCGCAGCAGACCTCTCCTGCCTCGCCCGCTGCTCCCCTCAGCAGTGTACTTCTGATCCGCCTGTTCTGCTCCCCACTCTGTCTCTGGTGAACCCTCTCACCGCCCCACCCTCTGGCCTGTACCCCAGCTTGTATGTATAAATAAATAAATCTTTTTAAAAAAACAAAAAGAATATGGGCCGTGGAGGCAGCCTGGTCAGGTTTGGATGCTGGCTTCAGGACACTGACTGGCTGGGTAGCTTAAACAAGTGAACTTCTCCTAGGCTACTCTTCCCTTCTCTGTAAATGGTGGTAATAGTGTCACTTCATGAGGCCACTGTACTGTGAAATGAGATAATTTATGCAAGGCACTTATACACTATTGAGACTTATCAACAACAATTAGGTTTTTATCACATTACCAATCCTCCTGCAAATACAATACCACTGAATACGAATACATGTCACATAAAATGAGAATATTTTTCACTAACTTTTCTCACCCACGCTGATGTATTTCTTTTTGACCTATGTATTTTAACTATTTTCTTTAGTTTTGTAGAATGTTACTGTACAACTGTAAACTGCAAAGTCCTACCAGATTCCCAGATGATGTTTTTGCCTTAAATATTTGACTTTTCCAACTTCTTTGTTATGCAAACTCAGTTCATGTATGATAAAGTGTTCTTATATTTTGTTTTGTTTTCCTAAATTCTCCTTAAACAGTTTGGATGTATTTCACAACCCATAATATGCAATAAGTAAGTGACTTATCTAAATTCTACAAGGAGTACATGGGAGAGTCCATTGTGAAACCATTCAGTTTGACACCTGTGGCTAGTACACGTACCTTAAAAATGGGTATTATGACTTGGCAGGAGTCTTTGAGAAACAAGGGGAGTAAAGCTTGGATGAAGTCACAGAAGTCAGTGTTACAGTTGATTTGGGGGGAAAAGCTAATACACCAGCTTAGGTAGAAAATAAACTGGATGGGAAGACGGAACTATCCATAGAACTAAAACAGGGAAGGCAGGCTTTGGCAAAACAAAGAAACTTGTTTGCAAGATGGAGGAATTTTTCTTGAAGATTTTTGAACTGTGGAATGTTATCACCTACCAGGTTTTAAAGAAAGTGCCCCCGATGTTATAGGAAAGATAGATTAGTGAGCAGGGATGAGCTGATTAAAATACAGAGATCGGTTAGGAAATTTCACCAATATTCCAAGTCTCAAATACTAATGTTCTGAAGCAAGGCAGTGACAGTGAAAACGGAGATGAGGCAACAGTTGCAAGGAATTCTACAGGCAAAGAGCAGACAGGGATATGGAGTAAGATAGAGGGAGATAAAGGTGTGGAAGGAAAGAAAAGGAAAACTAATTTTAGAGAATAAATTTGCATATTCAAATGAACACTGATCCTTGAGTGAAAATGCTCTTCTACCATTTTTCTGTTAACCTATCATTGGCTCCTATAAATTTCATTCAGATTCCATCTCATTTTCTAAGGAAAATATTAATACAATATTGAGAGAACATTTGGAGAGATCTCAAAATATCATACCCTGTTTTAATGGGGTGCCCCAAAGAACAAATATAGAAACAGTATTAGAACCTATAACTTAAAATAAATAAGCATCCAAACAAATTCAGGAACCAGAAGTATAGCATGGACAATGACCATCCAGAAAGAACTTAGATTGCTCAGGAAGTAGTAAGTTCCTTGTCATTTAATCACGCAGGTATCTGAGTTAAGGCATGTCTTCTAGTGCAGAAAACTTCCACTTCATAGGAAAATGTGGGTATTTAAGACAAATTTCTTTACCTTCTTATCCAATTGCCTATGAATTTCCCCAGCTTGAGAGTATGGTACTCCCATTTCTGTTCTGAGAAAAATGCCTCATTGTTCAGTATTGTTCCATCTCCTCCAGGATGCCTTCCCAATTCCCTCATGTGTTTTTGAATACTCTCTTTACATGCCTTTGCTCTATGAAGACTAAGTCTGCTGAAGAAACTCCTATCGTGAAAACACACACACACACACACACACACACAAAGCAAGTCTTTTTGGACAACATATCCCATTAAACTATGCTATCCTCTCTCATCTTTGTTTCGCAGCCTGTGTTAGCCTACAGCCTACTTTATAAATGACATATCGACTTCCTCAGCAACAATTATTTAAAAATTTATTATGAGACATTTTCGGTGAATAAAAAACTGCAAAAACAATAAAATAAGTGCCCACATGCACATGATCTAGATTAAGAATGAAATTATTTTCAGGGCAGTGGAACTAAGCTGAGTGTAAGTCTGATCACATGACTGCTACTTCCCATCTTGGAGGGCTAACTTCTATCACAATTCAGGTGTTTATTATTAACAAAGAACTTTTTTCACCATGTACAAAGTAAGTGAGATATATGTTACACACTCTGGAGTAGGTATTACCTATTTTATTTAATGTTTGATTGAAATCACCTGTAAACTCACCAGTTTTGTGTGTATTAGTATGGTGAAAGTAAGCAGAAAGGTGGTTAGAGGTAGAAATTAACTACCAGTTCAATTTCTTTAGTGGTTTAAAATCTGTTCAGACTTTCTGATCGTTCACCATCTTGTGTTACAGAATCTTGGATTTCTCCCTAGGATACCACTTAACCCTATTCATATTTTTCCCATAGCTTAAGAACTATCAGGCCATAAGATGCTATAGGGATGCTTCATGATCCTCTTTACTGCTTCCAGATTATTCTTCCTCCCACTTCCCTAAAACACTCACTTTTGAATCACGTATTTTTAGAATATGCCACCCACTCTTCCTCCCTGTTGCAGTAATCTACATATCTCTGGGCACTCCTCCTCATTTCTTGAAGATTTAATTGCAGTCTCACTGACATGCACTCTAACACGGTTCTTGTCAAATAGTGGTTATTTCATCATCTATATGGATGATCCTTAAAATATTTCCCACAATTTTAACCTCTCTTCAATGGCCTTTATTCCAACTACTGCCATCTATTTCCATTGTCATAGCCTAGACCTGAGAACTTCCAGTATGTGTACTCCCTCCACGAACTCATTTTAATATATACTATTCTCCAACTACCCCGCATATATAGTTTCAGCTCAAGCTACCTAGTACCCAAAGTCCAACACTCTTGATCTCATCTGGGCATGCATCCCACTGAAACTACTACATTTTCACTGACCTTCATCATGGGCATGTTGCCAATTTATTTCTTAATCTATTTCAAATTCATGACCCATCAATATAATCATTTGGATACATGTTCTCTCAGCTCTCTTGGACTTCACTTGCTTCCTCTCTCTCCATCTTATTTGTTTGGCAAACCCATACCCTGGTTAAGCTGAACTCTCTCTGCTGACCTTCACTTTTCTTTATGAAACATACCTGACTGAGACAATCACATAACTATGCTAACTGGTCTGGATCACCTCCTCAAGTTGGCACATAAAATTGCTTAACAGTGATACTAACACAAACTCATTGCTCAGAGAAAACTATTCCATTATCTTCTTCATTCTCTAAAAATCCCCAACACCATCACCCATACTTATTATCTACTTATATATGGCTTCCTTCCTTCCCTTGCCTGCTATTTTTGGGGCACAAGAGAAATCATCCGAAACCCCTCCAGAGTAATTACATAATCCAAACAACATCAGATGTGTTAACAAAGGAAAACAATCACTGTTCTTAACCCCCAAACAATCTGCATTCTTTAAGTAATGTTAACAGGGGGCCTCCCTGGTGGCTCAGCAGTTAAGCACTGCGCTGTGGAACTGTAGGCTGTGGCAATGCGAGTTCAACGCCCGGATGGGGAGATTTCCACATGGCGCGGCAGACCTTTCCTGCCTCGCCTGCTGCTCCCCTCAGCAGTGTATTTCCATTGATCTGCCTGTTCTGCTCCCCACTCTGTCTGGTGAACCCTCTCGCTGCCCCACACCTCTGGCCTGTATACCAGCTTGTATGCATAAATAAATAAATCTTTAAAAAAAAGTAATGTTAACAGACCTCCCAAGGCTCATTGAGCCTCGATTAACCGCTAGTTTCAATATAAAGGTGGTAAGATCCCACACTATTAAATGAGAAAATTAAATGTTAGAAGAGACATTCCACAAGTTCCTACCATCACAACTTCCTATCCACAACTGAACCTGTTCCAGGGCAGCCCCAAGGGAAACAGGGTAACCTGTGACTCCTCACTCTTGTGCTTAAGAATTTGGAACAAAATCCAAAAGCAGACATGAATAGAGAAACAAAGGGGGGAAATGTTTATTTACAGAGGCAGTTACAGGAGAAAGGAGAGAGAGAAAGAGGAGTTAATTGGCCAACACAGGTCAATTACCCATGTCCTACTAACAAGTGGTACCAGGGTGCAAGTCAGAGCTGCAGAATCAAGATCTCCTGATCTTGTATGTGTTCAGTTGTATACCAAGCATAGCTGCTTAATTACACCCCTAGTTCCTAGGAGCTCCCCTGCTCAGGAGGTCCAGTTCATGGCATACTTGGATTTGTAATTCAATGCAGCTGCATGTAAGTGGCCTCAGGGGAAATGGCACCACTTCTCTGCACTTCCCTGCTCCTCTTTCTCTTTGTGGAGATATATTCTATATCAAGCCCATTCTCTCTCCTGTTATAATACATGAAATAATGGTGTACCTAGCTCAAGACAGTCACTCTAATTAGGCACCAAATTCATCACTTCTTGCCTATTCTTAGCAATTCTCACCTCTAACCTGCATCACCATTTCCCCCTCTATTCTGCCTCATTTTCAAATTCATGTAAAAATTCTTGACATACAGTTCTCTGTGTAGCTGTTAATCGGTCTCTTTTTATAGCAAAATGCCTCAAAATTGTCTATATTCACAATCTCCATTCTCTTCCCATTCTCCTTGAATTCAGTGTCATCTCTATCCCTTGACCAAAATTGCTTTTATAAAGCTTACAATGACCCCTAAATTGCTAAACCCAGTGTGATTCCTATGTAACTTTAAATAACAGTTGCATTTAACTGTAGCATTTAACACAATGGATCACTTCCCTATCTTTGAAATGCTTTCTTCAGTAGGCTTTGAAAGAATTCTCTTTTGGACTACTATAAAATATTTCATATTTTGTACAACTTCTTCCTCATCTCCCTGATGTCTAAACTTTGGGATATTCCAGGGCTAAGACCTTGCATCTTTTCTAGTTATACTCATTCCATTTGTAATCACAGCCAGTATTATAGCTTATAATTTGATCTCACCACAGCAAAGATTCCTCTATTGAACTCTTGACTCCTACCCTTTGAATAGCTACTAATATTCAAATCTGATCTTCTTTTCTTCTCCCACAAGCCTTCTCATTCAGCATCTTAATCAATGGCAACTCCATAATACATTGCTCAAGAATAAACATTTTAATACCATCATTCATGTCTTTCTCTCATTTCCTGCCTCCCTCATGCCAGAATGTCTTATATTTCAAGTCAATCATTTCTAATTACACACATTTCTCTTACTCCAGTTCAATTTACCATCTTCTCTTGCCTGGATTTCTTCTCTATTTGTATTGCTATAATAACCTCTTCTTAAAAGTCTACCTGCCAAACAATGATACAGGCATAAGCAGTTTGAAAAGACAACAGATAAAACAGAGGTTATTCATGATAGGAAGAATTAGGAAACCCTCCAGGAGGATGTGGTATACCAACTCCAACACTGCTGTATTATGACCTTGAGTAACTTACTTAATACTTCAGTTTTCTCATCCATAAAATATAGAAAATAGCAATACCTATTTGTAAGGCCATTCTAGAAATTAGATAAGTTAATATTTGTAAAGTGATTAGAAGAGTACCTGACACATAGCAATTGCTATATCACTGATAAATATTATTATGAAATTGTTCCCAAAAGTATCATTGTGAAAGTGGGAAGGGCACACAGCACAGTCAACCCCATGAATGGACACCATTTTCCCTGCCCCCACCTCAACGTTGCTACTATCTCAGAGGTCTTAACTATAACTCCTAGTAGTTATTCTGATCAATTCATTTAGCTCATTAAATAATTATATTACTTATTATTGTACCATAATGAGAACACTAAATGTTAAAAAAATAAGCTTTGCATAAGAAGATTTAATATTTTCTAATGCTATTTGCATTGAAATTTGGGGAAAGCTTAAAACTATTTTAATAGGGCCTTCCAGGTGGCGCAGCGGTTGAGCGCTGCGCTGTGGGGCTGTCGCTGTGCACGATGCGAGTTCGACGCCCGGCCGGGGAGAATCCCACATGGTGTGGCAGACCTCTCCTGCCTCGCCCGCTGCTCCCCTCAGCAGTGTGTTTCTGATCTGCCTGTTCTGCTCCCCGCTCTGTCTCTGGTGAGCTCTCTCACGGCCCCATGCTCTGGCCTGTACCCTAGCTTGTATGTATAAATAAATAAATCTTTTAAAAAATTAAAAAAAACTATTTTAATAGAAAGTAATTCCTAAGGCATCATTCTGCTATATATATTAAAAACATTGTGAGTGAAAGGAGGTTGTGACATTTTGTGTTTTTTCTTCTTACTGTTCATTATGATCTAAAATAAATTTCAATGTATTTGCTTATCAACTGATCTATTTTGTGCTCCCCTTGCTCAAGAGAATGTAATCTCCCTGTACAAAACATTCTCATTCTCCACTTTATGCTCAGGATAAAGTTTATAAGTTCCTGGAACTTATAAAAAAATCAGTAAATATCTGTTGGAAGATTGTATGAATGGATATATAGATATGTGGGGGAACTAGTAATTCTGAAATTCAGAGGAAGCAGGAGGAAAGATTTAGAACTCTGGTAACATGAACTTAATAGGCTCAATGATTCTAAATATAGTATTAACATAAGTTCAGGTCTTTTTTTTATTCCTAGGCTATAGGGTTCAAGGAAGTCGTTTTCAGTGTGATACCTATCCTTTCCCAAATCCTTATGTTTTTGAAACTTTCTTTTCATTTGTATCTTGGGTGGGATTATTTCCATAGAATAGCAAATCACTGGACCATTTCAAAATTTAAAAGCAACATTTCAGAAATCAAATTGTCTAATAATTGATGCTATAAATTTTCTTGACCTAGTATAGTTTCTGAAAATTATTAATAATATTTTGTAATGTGTTCATCTATTTTCAAAATAAATGTTGTCAACTCTGTTACTCAGTATTGCCTTTTACATGTACAAACACACATATACAATCCCAAATAATGGTAATAACGAAAAGTTTGTTTATAGAAGAGCTTATACCTCAAAATATCCTGAGCAATTACCCAGTTGTTATTTGAGGCTGATCAGATAATAGAAAACACAATGAAAAATAGGTAGGGAGTAAAATAAGAACAAAACAAAAACTTAAGATACAATGCTTCGGGTTCTAGAATACATTAAAGAAGTTATTTAAAAGTGTGACTCCTGAAGGAGTCCTCTATTATTTAGGATGTACAAAGAGTATATCCTACAGTATCCATTGGAAGAATTATGCTTATTTAATGCCATTACCATTTTCTCAACTACTAACTAGACCACTTACCACTGCCATAAATTTACCATTAGTAAAAGTTTTAGTAATAGGAAACTGATGTAAATTTATTTTCAGTGGTGGGGGTCAGACAAATAGGAAACAAAGTGTGAAACAATAATATTAATTTATGAAAGCTTTTAATTGACTGAATTCACCAAAAGATACAAGTAGATATTTTCTCTTTTTCAAAGTTTAATGAGTATATTACATTCCCATTTGTTATTATATATAAATAATGAATATTTCTAGTAATAATTATAAAAATGCTATATTTAAATGCCTAGCATTTTTATGAATATTGAATATCTTGTTATAGATCATTGTTATTCTTTGTTGATTAAAATGCATAAATTTACATATATCATGTCTCACTTTTAAAAAAATTAAGCAGAGAACCAGAAAAGCCCAACTTCAAAAATCTATTCCAAAATTTACTAATTTTTCATGTTCTCTATAAGATATTAAAGATATCAGCACAGGAGGTTGAAAAGAAACATGTGTTCAAGTCATTTTTGCTTAATGTACAAGAATATACAACAAAAATAAAATTTACTTTTCATTCTTCTGGTCATTAAAAGGATTTTGAGTGGATCAAATGGCAATGATATCAGAGTGATATAAATGAACCTAAATTTTAGAAAGTAATCAAATATTGAAAGCCCTAGAAATTAAAACAAGACTTGTTAGGGGACATGCTAAATAGTAGAAAAATGGGTATTACACTAAGAACCAGTGATAGGGATTATACAATACTTTGATCTTCCTACCAAGACTGAGTCAAAAGTGGAGTACAGAGATACAAAAGGAAAAAGTATGTACAAAAGACTAAAATATCTATTTTAATGAAGCCAGCAAATACAAAGCTAGCAGTGTGCAATTATCTGCCAGATTGTTTCAACTTTGTAATAAGTCAATATTCATATATAAAGACAAGTGACTTTTTTCTTAAACATTTAATCTCTAATATGTAATCTCTAATACCTCTAAAATGTTTCCATTTCTTAAAATATTAAGCATACTCAAGAAGATGTGGTACATATATGCAATGGAATACTATACAGCATTCAAAAAAGATAAGCACATGCAATTTGAAGCAACATGGATGGAGTTAGAAGGATCACGCTCAGCGAAATAAGTCAGAAAGAAAGAGAAAAATATCGAATGGTTTCACTTATAACAAGAATATAGGAGAATCAAATAAAAGAGACATTCAGCAAGGGGGGGGGAGGGCTCAAATGGGGGAGAAAAGAGCACAAGGGACTATGGTGATGGTTCATGGGTGAATCGGTGGTGGGTAACCTACGGGGAATACACAATAATGTAAAAGATATAAATAACAATATATATATATTTAAAAAAATATTAAGCATACACATAGCATATGATCCAGCGATTCCACCCCTAAGTATATGTTCAAGAAAACGGAAAATAAATATGCACACAGAAGTTTATACATGAAGGCCTACAGCAGCATTACTTGTGATAGCCCCCAAATGGAAACAACCCAGATATCTCTCAATGGATGAATGGATAAACAAAATGTGTGATATCTGTACAATGTGAAATAATTTCGCAGTAAAAATGGAATATTATACAACATACACTAAGTGAAAATGTCTGTCAAAAAGGACCATGTTTTTTGAGGTTCCATTTATAGAGTAACAATTACCTAGGGCTGGTGAACAGGGGGATTGGGGATTATTGCTAATGGTTGGAGTTGATAAATGTTCTGGAATTAGACTGTGGCGATGGTTGTATAACTCTGTAAATTTTATTTTAAAAAACCACTGAATTGTACACGTGTATGGCCCATGAACTACATCTGAATAAAGATATTATTAACAAAATCATCACCGAGGAGTCCGACAAGATGGCAGTAGGTAAAGTGAAGATGAGTTTTGCCTCTTGCACATATTTACACGTAACCTGCAGCAGTTGACTCAGTACCCGTGGAAAGAGGACAGACAACTACCACATACATCGAGAACAATGATCAGCAGAAAGGAGTAGGAAAAACTGTCACTGAGCTATGTTTGCAGTGGTGCAGGACCATGCAACGTCCAAGGGGAAAGGGTGACTGCCATATGGAGTCCCCTACAGTGGTTCACTCAGGGGCACATGCCCACACAGGGGACTCTGGATAATAGCCCTGCACTTGATAAGTGCGTGCAGAGTTGGCCTCTGGGACAGAGGTTGTACTACTGGAGAACTCTGGGAGTATGGGGCGCAGAGTGATGACTATAGGTGTAAACGTGAGTCTCTCAATTTAGAACATCAGGAGCCCAAACTGTTGGCTAGAAAGGGGTCTGATCATCTGTGTCTCCTCAGAGAGAAAGCTATTATTTGCAGCCTAAGGCTGTGATACACAAAACACCTACCTTACTCCCACCCAGTGCCAAAGCTAAGCCAACTGAATGCGCTCACTAACCAGAGTTTAAGCACCTAGATTTTAATAACAACAGAAGCAAGAGCCCCAGGATAAGGCTCTGTACTAAAAAAGCAAAGGGAACAAACAGCCTGGAGGCCCTCTGTCAACTGTAATCCAACCCAAGTCTGCATCTAGTGCCTAAATTCCTTCAGCGGGTGAGGCCTACACAAGGCTGCAGGAGACATTTAGGCCATCGAGCTGGCCTGGGGGAGTCAGTCAGTGTCACTCTCATCACAAAACTCTGGTGCCCAAGGCAGGGCAGGACACTTCAGTTTTTTAAGCTGACTGGAAATGAAGCTTCCCTTGCTTTCTTGTCACTTCCTTTCTATTTATAACCACTTGCCAGTGCCAGTTCTCTGTCCACCGACCAACTGTAACACAAAGGCAGCAGAATGAGGGTTTATCCCTATTACAAACCCAAAACATCAAAACTACAAATGGAGGGGCCTCCCTGGTGGTGCAAGGGGTTAAGTCTCGGCCTATGAAGCTATCCACAGCCACTGCGGCACGAGTTTGATCCCCGGCCAGGGAGCTTCCCACATGGCGCAGCAGACCTCTCCTGTCTCCCCACTGCTCCCCTCAGCAGTGTACTTCAGTCAATCTGCCTGTTCTGCTCCCCGCTCTGTCTCTGGGGAATCCTCTCACCACCCCACACCTCTGGCTACACCCCAGCTTGCATGCATAAATAAATAAATCTTAAAAAAATACTACAAATGAAGACTCAAAAGAACATATTACAACAAATGCTGGCGTGAAACAAAACCCCTGAGAGAAGTCTTAATCTGGCAGAATTGTGGAATGTTCCTGATGAGGAGTTTAGTAATATATAGTTCCACCAATGTTTATCTCTATGGTGCCTTAAAGCCTATAGTTAAGATTCTGACCAAAAAGAGAGGGAATGAGCCACAGAATCAATGGATGCAGGGGGAGTCATCTTTTACAGCTATGATGTTACTTTTTCCACAGACGCATCCCCGCCTCGAAACTTGGGGCTGATCCATAGGTGTCACGGTGACTTATCAAGCAGAGCAACGAAGCCTTGCTGGCCAGCCAAAGCCCTTCACTCCACCAGATGACCTCGTTAATAATAATGATGATGACAGCCACTAATATTTATGTAACAGTCATTATGTTTCCGATACTATTTTAATCATGACATGTCAATTCACCCCATCCTGCCACAACCTACCTTCAGGGTTGACTCAAACATATGAAATTGTTAATAACATATTTGACCTACAAAAATTCAATTTCATATTGCTGAAGGTAATATTTTAGAGATTCAAGAAAACTGAACGCAAAGAGTTTAGGTCAAATACCTAATCCATACACAGCAAAGCCATAACTCTGACACCTGCCTCTTCTCCCAGACCACTGCCCTTTGAACCCTGGAGCTTCTGACAGCCCCCCTCACTTTCATTAGAAACTTTTATTCCTAATTCAAGTTTCCTAAATAAGAGTAAATGTCATACTTTCAAACTGCAACGTATTTACAAATAGTTAATATTCTAAGAGAAATTAGAAAAGAATCCCACCTCTTAAGTCACTGAGAAAGTTCTTGCAGAAAATCTGGTTCCCTAAGTGGATTATTTGTCCTTTTGGACATGAATGAATTATTACTGTTAATTGCAT
Source organism: Scalopus aquaticus (assembly GCA_004024925.1). Classification (NCBI taxonomy): domain Eukaryota; kingdom Metazoa; phylum Chordata; class Mammalia; order Eulipotyphla; family Talpidae; genus Scalopus; species Scalopus aquaticus. The sequence goes on along the minus strand of PVIJ01004068.1, from coordinate 17,643 downwards.
CGATTTCCAGACCAGGAATTATTTCTATTTGCTTCATTTTCTCATCGTAATTATTTTTGACTACTTTGTTTCAATTTCTCTTTCTGTTAGCACTGTGCAAAATCAGGATGGCATTTAGACTAAACAACTCTGTGTTCATTTTATTATCCTAAATGGACTTTTGCAAACATGTATTCCTGCCTCATGTTTCAGTCTCTTAAAAGCCATGTTTGTGTTTCAGGTTCTTTCTAGCATATGAAAACTATTTTAAAGCTTTCTATTGGCTGCATTTTCCACCATTGCTGGATAGGAAATAATGAACTGAAGGGAGTAGCTTATGAAATCTCATGAGCTAGGCAGAGAGTGTAACTGATTATTGGAGATAACATTGTTAATGCCTCTTAACAATTTGGCAGCTTTAAAATTCAGAAGCCCACAGAGAAAGTTAAGTGCAAAGTTAACTAGGGACACCCCAGTGGTGCAGCAGGTTGAGCGCTGCACTGTGGAGCAGCAGCGACTGGAGCAGCAGTGACGGGAGTTCGACGCCCAGCCGGGAGATTCCCACATGGTGCGGCAGACCTCTCCTGCCTCGCCCGCTGCTCCCCTCAGTAGTGTATTTCTGATCTGCCTGTTCTGCTCCCCGCTCTGTCTCTGATGAACCCTCTCGCTGTCCCACACCTCTGGCCTGTACCCCAGCTTGTATGCATAAATAAATAAATCTTTTTTAAAAAGTTAACTAAACATCAAAGGGGGTGGGAACAACCCAAATTAATTCATTTTTGGAGCCCAAGAACGTCAGATGACTATGACTGAAAGTGATTGACCACTGATGGTGTGACAGGCGCTGTATTAACAGCCTCTCGTCCAATCCTAAAAATAACTGCCAAAGAGCTACGATCCTCTAATCACAAGTGAGGAAAGTGGGGTTCAGAGAAGTCACAATTTGCTTGAGAATACACAGCCACACGCAAGGAGGCATGTTCGCCTCAAGGTCTCCCTGGCTGTGATCAAACACAGCCATGAGGGCACGTTCAGGTCTCGTGATCCAAATTTGCGGCCACCACCCCTCAGCGCCTTCCCCTGCCTCTGATTTGCTTTCATCCATAGAATTTATTCACACAGAGATTAGTTTGCTTATTTATTCCATTTATTTTCTGTCTACCTCCTCTACCAGGTTAGTTCCATGAGGAGAGGGATTTGGGTCTTTTTTTTTTTTTTTTTTTTACTGGGTGGCCCCAGCACTGGGTTTAGTAACCGACAGTCTGAGCAATTTTTTTTTAAAAGAAGAGGAAGTGGAAGTTATGTCTCGTGCACCTTAGTTTGGAATCATAAGGCAATTATTTTCATTAATTCCATCTGCTAAGCTCCTTCTCTGTCTACTGAATCAGCTCTCGTACCACTTAGCACATGTTTTCAAGATTGATCCATGTTGGACATTATTCCATTTTTACTGCAAAATTATTTTAAAATTTTACAGATATTACACATCTTGTTTATCCAGTCATCCACTGACAGACATCTGGGTTGTTTCCATTTGGGGGCTATTACAAATAATGCTGCTGTAGGCCTTCAGGTCTAAGTTTCTGTGTGAACATTTATTTTCAGTTTGCTTGCACCCTAATCAGCTGGTCTACTTCTACAAACATTTTAGAGGAGGAAGAGAGAAGAGAAAGAGTTTATTTTCCTTACTAACTATGCAGTCATCTACAAGTATGGGAATGCTCCCTTTTTCTTGGGTTATGCTAACTAAGACTTTTTGTTATTGAGGCAAATATACTACAGGGGCACCCAGAGAAACGTATTGTGCCAGCTGGTACTTTGCAGGCCCAGAGTACACGCTCTTGAGGCTGGTCTCAGATACTTGATCAGCAAGTAAGTAAAATAAACACACTTTTTCCAATAACACACTTATAAAGAGACTGAGATCCAACAGCTGAAATCAAGAGTCTGATAGAGTTCCTTTCTTGACACCCTCCACCCCCGTTACAAAGCATTTTGCAAGCACATGAAAAGGTTGGTTTGACCATGGAGCAGTAAGAGTGTAGGAACTGAGCAGAACTTGGCAATGGGAACAGCCTGTGAAAACACCTTCATCAGTACCCTTGCCAGAAGTACATTTTGTTAGAAATAAATCAAAAAAGGAAAATAAAACAATTTTTACAGGCTACAAAACTACAAAACACAAGATTTAGACTTGGTCAGAGAAGATAGCCAGGAAGAAAAAAAAAAAATAAGCACAAGTGTAGGAGTTTTCTTGGAACAGAAAATGGACTCTCATTTTTCTGAGGTAGAAAAGGATTGGGGGCATTTTGAGGTGGGAAAGGAGGGAAATTGACAGTCCATGTCAGCATGACTGTACCCCGTTTGAAAGGTGCTGAGGACTTCACTTGTTGAGGGGATAAGAACAGGTTGGGCTCACTATTCCTTGCGCCTCTATCTCCGCATATGTGATATGACATTCATAATTTGGCCATGAGTTACTCCCAGGTTTTGATGAAGTTCAGAGATCACAGCGTATACAGACATTTTTTTAAAACAAGCTAATTTCTATTTCACATGAGGAACAAGAATCAATCTGGAATAAAGAATAAGGAATATTCTTTATTCAACAAAGGATATATAGAAATTACACCTAGAGATAATCCATTGCTCAACCATATTAGAATCCTAATTCAGAGGTAGACAAGTCCGAGACCTTGCATTTGTTACGTTTTGAGAAGATGGTTTGGGACCTGCCAGATACCTTAATCTTCCCATACTTAGAACTTCTGTGGGAGGCTGGAGACCCAATAAAGGGCGTGGAGCTTCCAACTGTTAGAAAGCGATCTTGTCCCTTGTGCGAAGGATAGATAATGCTAAAGATGGAGGAGGCTACACATTCTAAAATAGCTGGCAGGAAGTTCTTGACCTTTAATCACCAGGAATTTTTCTCTCCTGAATCATAAAGGCAGAGCAGGGCTTGACAAACAAGAAGAAACATTGGAGGTGCTAATAGTGACTACATCACCATTCTCTATTTTTAGACTGAAGTTATTTCTGAGAAAACACAGATTCCTCTTTTGTTTTTGCAAACAACCTGGTTCATTCTGCCAAGGTTGAAACCTGTGCTTGAGTAATGTAAGAAAAACTGAAAAGGGAACAGTGCTTTGTGGCCCACTTCAACTTCCCAAGGAAGGGAGGAGACTAGTAAGCAATTATTTTAGAGAGATCAATTATGGGTTAAAATAGGTCCCAAGGTCTACTTTTACTTTCTTTCTCCTGATGTTTTTAGAGAAAATTATTGAGTACATTTGGAGGATTAACTGCTCCCATTTTGTCTTAGCTCTCCAAATTCTGATATAAGCAACACATATCACGGTATAACTCTTACTTTCTGGATGTTCTCTTTAGATTTAGCTTCTTGAAGGCAAGGATTATACAGACTAAGTACTTGCTGAAGCAAACAAAATCAATAGAGGAAGCATTAGATTGACTAGAAGAAACCAAGAAAGCAATGTCAAGGGTAAATTAACTAATGACAAAGGGAAGTGTTGGTAAACTTGGCCCAGGTGAGGGGATCCTACATGAAAAACACAAAGCAGGGAGTTGTTTGTTCAGCAGTTCAGCAGGTCCTAAAGTAATGTCAATGTTGTCTGGTTATCATGTGGCTGAAGGAAAATAAAACAATCAATTGCTGGTTGGGGACCATGTTAAGAGAGGACTCACTTAACAGACATTACACAAGGCAGAAACAATTCCTGCTCTTGTTGGATATCCAATACAGAGGATAAGAGAGAACTGAAGTGTGTAATGTCCCATATCCAAAAATTCCTGTGACAAGAAAGAACTGAAAATACGTTCTTTCAGGGAAAATACTAACATTGTTTCTCCTACAACCAGTAAGAAAGCTCTGGGATCCATCACCTTGCCATTCTATGGTGATGGGTCACGGGTGAAACGGCGGTGGGGAATCTATGGGGAATACACAATAATGAAAAGGATATAAATAACAATAAAAAAAACAATGGTGTGGTTCTCTCTTTTGGGATCTAGGGCCTTGTCTTTGTCTTCCCTTTAATTGACTCCTTAGTTTCAGTCTCCCTTCTTGTGCTATTTCTCTTTATACACAACCTGCATCATCATTGCGATATTCCTCTGAAGTCCCAATTTGGAAACAGGCAAGACATACAAATCCATCAGCAAAGGGTGATGTGATTTATAGTTATTTTCCCATTCTGTAGGTTGTTTTTTTGATTTAGCTGTGTTTTTGGTTTTTGCTATACAGACTTTTTTTTTTTTTTAGTTTCATATAGTTCTACTTATTTATTTTGGCTTTTGTTGCTTGTGCTGTTGGTCTCTGCCATGACCAATCTCAAGGAGCTTTCTTCTTTGTTGTCTCCTAGGCATTTTACAGTCGCGGGTCTCATATTTAAGTCTTTACTCCATTCTGTGTTAATTTTCGTGTGTGGTGTAAAACGGGAGTCCTATTCCAGTACTTTGCATGCATGCGTGTATCCAGTGTTGCCTCCGCTGGGTGTGTGATGCTCGACTAGGTGTGGGAGACTCCTGAGGGCCAATTCTCACTGGTTGTTTTTGAGGCTTCAGTTTTTATATATGTTTAACAGGGATGATTCTTTATTCATCAACATATTGATTAATCTGATATTCCAAAGGAATAGGTTATTAAAGAGACTATAAACTGCCTGACAGCAGGCAGATGAAATATTTGGAGAAGAGAATTAGGAAGAAGCCTTCCTAATTTCTCTTCTTCACACTAATTTACTTGCTTTATGTACCTCAATCCATACCTACTGTTATCACTTCACCCTTTATTGCTTTGGCTCAGGAAACATTTCGTTATAAAAAAGCTCAAGAAGGTCACAGGATGGGAAAGAATATAAGTACCATATATAAGAAGTTAGTGGACATACTCTGTAAAAAATGCTTAGAAATAAAAAGACAACAAAAAAATCTAATCAAAAAGTGGGTCAAAGTAATAAACATGTAATTATGCAAGAACCATAACGTCAATAAATATATGAATAGGGGCACAAAGTAATGCACAATAAAGTTTTGAAATAATTTTTTCACCTAACAGATTATTCAGTATTAAAGTATCCAATACCTGCAGGGCTAAGGAAGGTATGAAGGCACAGGCATTCCTACACTAGAAGTGTGTAGAAATCTAAATCAATGCAACCTACTTAAAGAGAGGGCAGCAGCAATACTTACAACAAGAAGCTAAATTAGAAGGCACATACCCCTTGACCCAAAAACTTTATGAATTTATTTAAATTCTTAAAAATAAGCTAAGCTATATATACAGAAATATTTGTCACAGCATGGTTGCAACCGCATAATATTAAAAAAAAATATTAAAAAAAATTTCTAACCAGAGGAGACTGGTTAGAAATCTATGGAGGGGCCTCACAATGCAGGCCCATTAGCTATTAAAGACCAGTATGCCCAAATAGAAGTGCTTGCCAAGGTATGTCATTAAGAGGGAAAAGGTGCCAAGTGTAGGGTTTAGTATTCCATCTATGTCAATTTAAAGGACACACATCTATGTATAATCATGTATTTCTGTAGAAAGAAATAAAGGAATCTTTTAACAGGCATTATCTTCGGGGAGAGAGACTAGAGGTTAGAAGATGAAAGATAATCACTTTTCATTTTCCATTTAAAAAACTACCAGGTACATGTATTACCTTTTATTTTTTAAGATAAAAGGTTTGTTCTAGACAGTTTCATTTAGAATAATTTCAACTTTCAAATTACAGGAACATAAATGGGTGTTCTATTTCTGCATTAAAAGCACATGACTACTTTGTGGGATTTTTTTTCAACTTTTTTTTTAAATGGAAATAACATTGGACAATGGGAGTACATATTTCGGTTGTACCTCAAGTCGCCTAGAATTCAGCCAGAGCAGGACCACTTGGTACCCAAGCGGATTCACCATTTCCTTCCTTTTTACCTAGCAAAGGAAATGATTCTTTGAATACTTAAATATTTCAGAATATAAATAAGTGCCTCAAAACCCAAGGCCATTTAGCTTCACAACCTACTTCCACTAAAGTTCACTATACTTCCTGCTCTATGGAGAAAAAAATGTGCCAGCAAAATGAGAGCTTTAGTTAACCATCATGATGTGGCTGTGAAGGAAAATGTGACAAAAATCACAAAACTCTGATTAGTCTTATATTTCCAGGAGTAATGCAGTCTGGAAGTAATACATTATAAATTTCTTATTTTCTGGATCCACTTGTAAAGGAATTGTTTCAGTTGCTGAATTTAAACAGTAAATCTCAGGTTTTATCATTAACATAGCTGTAGCTTGCCATAGTTTTCAAGTTCATTTTGGACTATCTTACGGATACCAAATGAGGATTAGAACTTGTACTGAAAACATTTACTTCCTTTTATTTCACTGTGAACGTTGAGATATTTAGGTATTTCCTCCACCAGTAGTAACAGTGACCTTTTTAGGTATGTTACACTTTTACCATTTGAAGTAGTGTGAAACCACGTTAGCACACTATTAACTCAGAGTTTTCAAAAGTCATATTGTGGGGGAGAAAACAAGCCACCTCAAAACAGGCGACTCTGGCATATTATTTTGAATCAGTTAAAGAACAGCAAATGTAAGAACATTCTTTCTTTCTTCCCCCTGGAAGCAAGAAATAAATCTCATATATATAAGGTTCCCTTCCTGTATGAGGAGGTAGAAAGACATCCTTATGATCAGAGACAGGGAATTTAGGACCAAGAACTCTGTGTAAAACAAACCCTCTATGTCTTTACTTCCTACTCCAAGACCAAATTTGTTTTTATTACTCGCACAAATTTTACATTTTTAGTAAACAGTATATTTTAAAAAACACTACAAACTCAATTAATGGCAGTTTATGGGTTCATTTCTTTCTTTTTTAGTGTACAGTTCAATAGTTTTATTTTTCAATATAATTTATTTATTTACATATATTTTACATCATTGTTCATGTTTGTACAGTGTTTGCTTTCTCCTCTCAGGTGTAGTCCCCAGACAATTCCCACCACCAACTCACCTGTGCACTACCCCCATAGTTCCTTGCGCTCTTCCCTCCCATTTTGATCCCTCTTCCTCTTCCTCCCCTGCAGAATGTCTTTAGAACCTGAAACCCTGGTATTTCTACTATTATACAAGTAAGTAAACTAATGTTAATTGTATTGAGAGTATAATGACCTTGACTGAAGCAGAGGTGGGGGCAATGCAAATGGTATGACTTTATATGAACTTCTAAAAGCAACCTCTTATTTAGAAAGAGACTGATAACATAACATAAATTTTAATTCTCTAGATTAAGCTTAACTAGTTATAGAGTTAAATGAGTTAAATAATTGGCTAATATAACTGGCTTATATACTTAGAGAATATGTTTTCAATGTTTAGAAAAAACATTTATAAAACAAAATTCTCTATTATGTGTATTTTTTCAGCTTAAATTTCAGGGACTCCATATTTCACTAAGAGTATTAGTATACCTAAGAAATCCTTTTTATTCCTCCTCTTTATTTTTATTTAAGAGCATTCAAAGCTATTAATATTATATTAGTATATTATAATACATACTATATGACATTATTAGGTTAAAATATGATATTTGAAAGGATTCTGCTTTAATAAGAAATCCTCTGAATACTCTTCTTCAACCAAACAACTCTAACCTATTGGAGAAGGATAACTAGTATGTATAATGGTTGGGGAGAGCTAATTCAACATTTAATTTCTAACGTGATAGAATGATGAATGCAAACAAAGGTAGTATGTTTGCTATCGCTCTGACTTGCTGCCTCTGCATATAATCACAAAGAAGTTTGGCTCAAACAGATAGAGGCGGCCATGTTTGCTTTCCACACCTTATCATCTCAAACAGCAGTTTGACTCCTTGCAGTTTCTGAGAGAAGAGAAGAATGAAGCATATAAAATCGTTGAAATTGCTTTCAGGCTTTGTTTTGTTTTGTCTTGACCTTTGTTTGCTTTCTGTCCTGCTTCCAAGGATAGCATACTGCTTCCTGTGAACGCTGGCGCGCACCTCAGTGGCCGGTTTCAGCTAGCAGTGTTCAAAACAATGGGCTGACTTCCCACCTGTGGAGTTTATCTTTAATCCTGAGTGGGAATGGGGGAATTATGAATTTCTTCTTTCCATTTTTGTGGGGAGATGGAATAATTAGTTTGCTTTTATGGACGAATTCATGTTTACAAAATAAAAACTTCAATACATAATAGCAAAATGCTATAAAATTGGTTCCATTTCTGTGCATTCTGAATCCTTTCATTTTCAACAGATCTCATTTTTTCCTATTAAGAAATATTGTAGCACATACAAATTTATTATAATTAGATTTTCTGAGAAAATGTAGCTACAATAACATCATTCCAAACTTTGATTCTCTTTCAGCTGTAAGACTTTGCCTTATTTTCCTCTTGATTAAGAAATCAGCAGGTTGCCCAAAATAAACATTTATTATAGTCCATTCAAATTCATTCATACATCCCCTAATTTGCTCAATTAATAGCGCATTTAAGGAAATACATAGAAAACAAATTTCTTTGCATTAAGATACTGACATCCACCCATTGGCTGAAATACTCCAGTAGGCTCCATTAGGCTTCCATTAACATGACAGATTCTGTGGGACCCACTGAAAAAGTTTACAAACCCTTCATTCTTTCATATCCAGAATCTAAATGTGTCTCAGTCTTCAAAGCATTTCTCAGGAAGTCTATGTACTCAGGAGATAATTTCTGTGTCTTTTCATCCCCTTAACCCAGGCCTGGCAATGAAGAAATTCAATAGGCCTAAACATTCAGTCACATCAGCAAGAATAATCTTTAAGCTGTCTGTCAGTACATTAAGTCAATAATTCCATTCCTACTATGTTGATGATGCTTCCCTACAAAGTGTTGAAGGCCTGAATAAAAAGTCCCAACACTAAACTATATCTTAAAGAAATATTCAAGTCAAAACTCCAGAAGTTTTGGTTAAATTCAGACACGAACTTTACTTCTCTTATCCTTCCTCTTCCTCCATCATCCTCCCACCCATCAGTAGTTCCATCCTGTAGAATCATCTGAAACTGTGCTTTGCATTTCTCCTCTGCTTTTCCTTCCTCCTACCTCTACCACCAAACTCTTATTCATTTCCTCTCTCTTCAGGAAGATGATAATTATTTTTAAATCAGTTTCTCAAGTGTGTCTCTCTGCAATGCTGAGCCGGTGAAATACAAATAGGTGACTCTAAAGGATTTCCATTTGAGAAACATGGGGATGAATGTGTTTCTTTGTTGCATTATTTCTCAGAATCTTGAAAATGCTAATTTCACTGGCCAAGGAACCTATATGCCAGGCGCTGTGTTAGGTCATCTCATATTGTGCCTCTCTACAATTATGTTATAATTTCTATCTGTTCTACAAATCACACAACTAGTTAGCAGTGAAGCCAGCGTTTAATTTCAGTTCTCTCCAACTCCAAAATCACTGCTCTTTATATAATTCCCCCTTCAGACAACAGCATCATATCATTTCCTTAAAGGCTGTAATGGACTCATTAACTACAGCTTCTTTTTCTTCATACAAATTGAACGTTTTGATAATTTAATAGAAAGAAAATTAATTTTACTTTATTATGGAATTGATGCTGTAGAAGTTAAAAGCATAGGTCATTGTGTGAGACAATATCATTCAAATTTTGTTCCTGCAAATTACTAGTTGTGTGACAAAGGCTATGTCCTTTGATCACTTAAAACCTATATCCTTATTTGTACAATGGGTACAACATTTATTTCACGGAGACATTTGTGAGGATTACATGTGGTAATGTAGGTAAAGTACTTGGAATGATTGACACATAATGAGTATTAAATTATATATTTTTAACAGTAAATAATGATAAACATCACAATGTCCTGAAGAATCACTAGCCTGGCTTTCTTAATCAAAACACAATTGCTTATTTTAATTACCAGATTTTATTTGAAAATTTAATAATAAACTGATGATTGTTTTATAATACTATTAAAAGAAAAAATTAAATCATACGTTAAATGATAAGTGTTAAATATCCAACTTTGATCTTAAACTTAGATTGTTTAGTTCAAATTTCTGAACTGAAGGTTAGTTTAGTGTTGCAAAGAAAAAATACAATTTCAAAAATTGGGAGTTTATAAAATGTTTATATATATTAAGAGAAGACAATGCCATTGAATTTTTGTGATCTATTTAATTACCAATTTTAACAAAATCCCATTACATTGGGTTTTATTTATTTGGAATTCATAATCCTGTAAGACAAATAACAAGATCAAATTGAAAAGGGCTTTCATGAGGATACCTGTTACTTGGTGCATGTCTTTCAGTGTAGTAATAGCAGAGCATAGCTCAGCGTGTGATACAAGTCAGGAGCTGCTCTAGTTGCTGTGCATATATTAACTCACTGAATCTTTAAGAGCATCCTATGAAGTAGATAGTAGTATTACCCCATTTTATAGATGAACAAAGAGACACAGTCAACTGCCCAAGTTTGACAACTAGTAATAATAGAATGAGAGTCTTTTTGTTCAAACAGGCTAGCTCTAGTACCTGCACTCTTCTTATCCCCATGCATTGAGTGCCTTTATTCCCTTTATTCTCATAGTTTAGTAGGAATTAAACCTACCTAAAACATTTTATACCCCAATACTGGTCTCATCCAGAATACTACTTTGCAGTTGGCCTTAATATTTACTAATCAGCATTCATTAGTGTGGATTTTAAGAACCCACCTCTTTGGTCTACATTGTAAAAAGCTTCATCAGAAATACTGCTGACACTTTTATTGACACAAGTCTTAATATTCAGCTCATGTCAATTCCAATTCCAATTCATGACAATTTCTTGTTTCTTCTATTAAGAGACAAGCCCAAAGCAATATAAGTATATGTCCAATGTCATATATGTTTTAGGAGGTAAAGCAATCTGCTTTCTCTAAAAACCACTTGGGAAGATAGATACTCCTCTCATCACATGAAAAACTGCCTACTGTTAGCAATTTTACACAGTCAAGATGCTGCAAGTTGAAATGAACCAGACAAACTATTAGCAACTACTAAAAGCATTAATCTGAAGCTCTAACTTGAAAATTTTACTTACATAGTCTATTTTTTTAAGATTTATTTATTTATGCGTATAAGAGCTGGGGCATAGGCCAGAGGTTTGGGGGTTGGAGGATTCACCAGAGACAGAGCGGGGAGCAGAACAGGGAGATCCACTGATATACACTGCTGAGGGGAGCAGCGGGCGAGGCAGGAGAGGTCTGCTGCGCCACGTGGGAAGCTTCCTGGCCGGGGACGGAACTCGTGCTGCAGTGGCTGTGGATAGTTTCATAGTGCTGAGACTTAACCCCTGGCACCACCAGGGAGGCCTCACAATCTATTTTAGAAAGAGTATAAACACATTACTTGACTTACTAGCTTTTTCAGGAATGCCCATACCCCGTTGCCCAAGGTGCCACCACACTTCATTCTTTTCCTCTTTGGAACCAAAAACCTCAATCTCTTTTTCACTGGCATCAAAGCAAACATTTACAAAGTATATTCTGTGGAATACTGATATGTACTAAGTCTAGAAAAATGTTTTGTAGTCAAGTAGTCTTGGAGAAGATAGGTTAAACTAGTTTAACTAGTGCTGCAGGATTTCAGAGTCTTGAAATATTAACAGCCTGGGGATAAAGGTATTACATCATAAGTCATTAAAACTGGAAGGGGTTAAAAAGAAAGCTTTGGAAAGCTGGCTTATAGACTTAATGTTAGAAACTCATTTGGGGAAATGGAGGAAGAAGTTTTCTGGGAAATGCAGGTTTCCAGGTTCTACACCTGGAAATCTGAGATAAAGTTCAGGACGCTATATTTGGTTGGTGGGAGTTCTTTCCTTTTGTGAAGCAAAGTCACACCTAGAGGGACCTCCCTGGTGGCACAGGGGGTTAAGTCTCAGCACTATGAAGCCACTGCAGCACGAGTTCGATCCCCAAGCAGACCTCTCCTGTCTCCCCGAGGCTCCCTTCAGCAGTGGATTTCAGTAGATCTGCCTGTTCTGCTCCCCACTCTGTCTCTGCTGAACCCTCTCACCCACCCCCCACACACCTCTAGCCTACACCCCAGCTCTTGTATGCATAAATAAATAAACAAATGAATAACCACACCCTAGACGTGATAAATTTAACAAGAGATAACAATTCCAGAAAGGAATGACCCCTCCCCAAAAGAACACTTTATCAGTACAATTTCCACACTGGCAGAAGGCAACTCTCCTGCCCACCTGTGACTATGCAGGGGCCTCTCTTTTTCCTTCTTCTTTTCCTTATTAACCTGTCCTTTTAAAATGTAACCTTCCCCTGCCTGTGTCTGTACAAACGTCATCATTTCCTGAGTAAACTCGCAGCATACTGCTGAAAGGGGCGCTCTGCTAACACTTTTCTCAGAGGGAACCCAAGGGCCCCGATCACCAATCCCAACAGCTCATCAAAATGACACCAAGTGTCAATTCTTTAACAAGTGTCATGAATAAATGTTTCTTTAACATTATACAGTTGTGTAAATTTGTCATAATTCATCAAAATGTACCCTCAAAATGGGTGCATTTTAAGTAATTATTCCTTAATAAATTTGAATTTCTGGACCAAAAAGCCCAGGAAAAAAAAAAAGACTGTTGGACAAAATAGATTAAGTCCAATTTTTCCCTAAGGCTCCATCCCCCAAAGACAAACCAGGGACTCATTTTGATTCTGGATACACAAAACTAGACATTATTGTGCATTCGCTGGAATGGTAAAAGTTGCAGAGCAAAAGGATCTTATTCTGCCAGTATTAACATAGTTTAACAGCCATGCCCAGTACACTTAAATTCCTATAAGATACAGTCGTTTTTCCTGCAAAATTAAGTTGGTATTTCAAAATGAATCTGTATTTTTGTGTGTCCACAAAATGGAAAATAATCGGCTTATTCTAATGCAATGAATCATGCACCCTATTACACTTGCAGCAACAAATTCAAGCCCAATGAAAGAAATTTCATAAAATATATTATTGCATTATGTGTCAAGAAAGGAACCTCCATAATTGAAATGTATCATTCTTATTCATATCCATATATTTAACACAAAATCCTTTTTTAAAGTTAGTTGCTTGTTATATTTGGCTGTTGTTGGAAACTAGAAGTTCCTCATTTGACCACTAGATAGAGCTTTGATATTAATGTACTAAATAAGATCCACTAAATCGACTGAAAACTTGATAGTTGTCTTCTATACATACATTGCTTTGCCTGTAAACAGTTTCCAGACCTGTTTAAGGATGATTAATTAAACGAAAAGACACTTAATTTTCTCCCCTGTCAGTTAAAGCATGAGGTAGAAATTCCTTTACCTCAAGGTATGCCACTTAGTAGTTTCTTCATAGCTCATTGAATACCATTGAGATTCAATTGGTTCTTCTCTAAGAAGCTCAGATGTCAAAGAAGCGACTTTAGATCCATTCTAAAAATAAGTACTAATTCCTAATTACTTGTGTCATTAGTGACCAGAGCTGTTCGAGTGGGATGAAACCACAGTAACACTATCATCTGAGAAAATGCAACTGGAACATGAGTAATGCTGACTTGAGGCTTCTCCAGCAGCCTCCTGAGGTTGTAGCATATGGCCTTTGCAAAGGCATCCACTGCTGTAGTGTTTATTAATCCCCTGTGTAAGAACCAGGGGAAAGGACCTAAGCATCTCCTCTCGTAGAAGAATTGACAAGCTCTCTAGGCTAATGACCTCTAGGTCTGGAATTACCTCAGCACTGGGCTGGAGAACCGAAGTACAGCTTCCCCGCACTTTCTAGACCTAGTGGGTCCTATGAAACCTTTCTTTTGTAAGATGAAATAGCAAAAATCAAAGCAGCACTTGCCATGAATTCAAATGGACAAATTTGTGAACTTTCGCAGACCCAAATGATAACCTATTAAATCCTATCAAAAAACACATAAAACCTAAACTAACACCAACATAGGATGAAAGTAGGGATGATTAGATACATAAGCTGTATAAAGTAGCTCCCTGGGAAAGACAGTGCGATGACCAGTTGCCTCCAGAATAGCAACTATAAAACCAGCCCTGAATGCTATTTTACCTTTTTGTTGTCAAACCAAAACCTTCTTCAGATTTCTCTGTTATCTACAACAGGAACTATTATAGTTCTTTTGTAAAAGTGAAGTAGTAGAAGATGAACTTTCAAAAAGCAGGGGATACCTTTAAACACTTGCACTTAGCTTAATCACTGTTCGGGAGGGATTTCCATAGTTTCTATTACTTAAAATATAAGATGGAAAATATGGAAAAAATATTTCCTACATTTTTAATAAATTCAAGGTAAGTTGAACATGCATATTTAGCCCTTTAAGATTATAACCCAGAATTGGAAAGGGGTGTGAGTGAATAATTGAAGTGCCTGAAAATTATGACAAAATACAAAGTTTTATATAAGGTCGATGACAAACATCTAAAGAAATATGTATATATATGTATATGTATATGTACATATAAAGTCAACTGGGTCATCTTTGGGTAGCACATCTATGAGGCTTCTTATTTTTCACTTTGTACTATTCTGTCTTTTAAAATATGTGTTTATAATTTCAAATTGGGACAAATACCCTTAAAAAAGCAAAGGAAAATGGGAAAAGAGGAAATTTATATATGTAAAAATTAGCCACATTACTAGATCACTAATCTTCCTCCTATTAAGGACAAATATTGTTAAGGACAAGTATTGTTAAATATTTAAAACCAAAACAAGATACATTCTGGCTCTTGGAGTTACTGCAAATTTCAAATTATGGGTGGGCTCCCTTATTGATTTTTCATCTGGAGACTTATGCATAAATTCTTGTCCAGTCTACTAGTACTAAAGTAATTGGACACTGAACACAAGCGTAGGTATGGAAAAAACATTCATCTAGCACTATGGACGGATGTATGTGCATGCACACTCAAAAGCATATACACACACAGAGAGAGAAGCTAAATGACATGCTGATTCAAATAACTAAGGCCAGGCCTCCCTGGTGGCACAGGGTTTAAATCTCAGCACTATGAAGCTATCAGCAGCCACTGCAGCACGAGTTCGATCCCCACCCAGGGAGCTCACCCACAGGGCACAGCAGACCTCTCCTGCCTCACCTGCTGCTCCCCTCAGCAGTGGATTTCAGTGGAGCCACCTGTTCTGCTCCCCACTCTGTCTCTGGTGAATCCTCTCACCACCCCAAACCTCTGGCCTACACCCCAGTTCTTGTATGCATAAATAATCTTAAAAAAAAAATAACAAATAACCAAGGCCAACATTTTTGTGAGTTAAGATTGCAGTATAAGCATGAGCAGAATCACACAACTCCCTACTCTATATTATCACTGAGCAACTAAATACACAAATAGGGATAATTTTTCTAAACCAGAAAGTTCGGTTAGTGTGCTGCGGGATATTAAAAGAACCCATATTGACAGAAAGTGATGTTTCCAGGAAGTAAGTTCTAGGAGATCTTTCTGAGCTGTCAATTGATAGTCTGTGACTTACATTTTGGCTGACATTATATTTGGCTGAATGTAAAGACAGAATGAAGAAGCAAGAAACACAACAACTGGGTTTCTTCTTACCCCTGGAGATGGGAATCTTTGAGACTCCACACTGACTTAGCAGTTCTTCTAACTTAAAGAAACAGACCAAATGGAGAACTCATTTTAATGTGGATGAATTGGGGGACTCAGAGCACAAGCTTTTAGGGAGCAATGTTTTTTAGACAAGTTGATGACTCTAAGCTGATATAACAGATTTTATTTTGTTTTTTTCTCACGTATTTTTCTTTTTGGTAGTCCAGACAAAGAGGCCCTCACAAACAACTGGGCAAGGTCCCATATTAAGTTGCTATAAAGCTACAAGTCAGTATTGGCAAGCATAAAGTTCAGTCTGAAATGATATTAATTCTAGATAACACTTATTGAGCACTTTGAAGATATTGAACAATTATGAAACCAGAGAAATGTCAGTTAAAAAAAAGTCAATAAAGAATCATCTTTTCTCAAACAATTCTGAAGATATGCCTCTGCTGAAATTTATTCACATCAAAAAACAGGGAGGATGACACTTTTGAGAAAATATAACATTTAGGGACTCCCTGGTGGCGCAGTGGTTAAGTGCTGCGCTGTGGAGCTGTCAGACACGAGTTCGATGCCTGGTCAGGGAGATTCCCACATGGCGCAGCAGACCTCTCCTGCCTTGCCCGCTGCTCCCCTCAGCAGTGTATTTCTGTCGATCTGCCTGTTCCGCTCCCCACTGTTTCTGGTGAGTCCTCTCACCCCCTACACCTCTGGCCTGCACCCCAGCTTGTATGCATAAATTAAAAAAATCTTTAAAAAAAGAGAAAATATAACATGTACTTTCAATAAGATTCCAGGGGAAACTTGCTTCACTTCCTTCTAACAACATCAAGCAAATACTGGGTCATTCAGAGCAGGATCATGTTCTCCTTCTCCATTTAATTAAATCTTTTTCTTTTTCTTTAGTTATTGGTACTTAACAGTAAATAGATCCTGTACATATTTGGTTAACCAGATTTAAACCTAAGTATCTTGGAGTAACATCAGTAGAAATGATAGAGTTAAGGACTTCCGAAATCACTGCCTCCATAAAAATAATGAGAAGAATGGGAAAATTCACTAAAGTCAGCTTTCTAAAGAATCTAGAATTTAACCAAATCTTACAACAATCTGAGGAGCATTTACACAAAAATAGCTGGATCTCAGTAAGTATGTTGACATTTATAGTGTTTTAATTTTCCTTATCCACTTTTCCCATAGGCACTTCTGAGGTAGCCTTAAATGCCAACAGCCCAGAAATTACTGTGGAAACCAGCAGCCTAGAATATCCTGAAGGGGGGAATGGGTTTCCAGTTCCTCAGAAGCACCATTCCCAGACAATTGTCAATACTTCACTTGACTGGCAGTGCCCGCAAAACTCCTACTTTGTGCCTTGACAAGACCTGGCTCTCGGCTCCCTTGGTACTAATAAGTCTTTTCCCCATGACTATTTGTCAAGAACAATCAGTGGCAGTTGCCTTAGGCTGTGATAACAGATGGGACAAAAAAATTAATTGACAAAATAACTTTAAAGGAAGACTGGGAAACTGGATGTCCATAGAGGGCTGTAGAATCTCCATTCAATCATTTGCTAACCACTAAGCTAATCAAGTAGACACTTCAGTGTACACATGACAAAGAATTAAGGCACTAGAGAATTTGTTCAGAAGAGTCACTAAGAATAGCAAAAACCAAGACAGTAACAAGTAAACTCTGGTACAGAGAGACTGTACTTACAGAGTTGCCACACTGTATTATTTTAAATATCCAGTTTTCATTAAAGATATTATGAGATATATTTAGCAGTTTGAGGAATCGCCATACAGCTTTCCATAGTGGTTGGACCAGTTCACATTCTCACCAGCAGTGTAGAAGAGTTCCTTTTTCTCCACATCCTTTCCAGCATTTGTTGTTGCCTGTATTTTTAATGTGTGCCATCCTCACAGGTGTGAGGTGGTATCTCATAGTGGTTTTGATTTGCATTTCCTTGATTATAAGTGAT
>PVIJ01004067.1:20000-123357 GCA_004024925.1 Scalopus aquaticus | reverse complement strand
GGGGAGCCAAATAAGAAAGCAACATTCAGCAGGGAAGGAGGGGAGGAGGAGGGCTCAAGGGGGGGGGGGAGGGGAGCACGGAGGACTATGGTGATGGCTCCACAGGTGAACAGGTGGTGGGTAACTTATGGGGAATACATAATAATGTAAAAGATACGAATAACAAAAATAAATATATTAAAAAAAAAGATTAACATACCCACAAATGTTACAATTTAAAGTAACAGTTCCTTGACAGATATATTCTATCAATACCCACACAAGAAAAAGTCATTATCTGAATAAGCCCCTATCAATATTAAAGAAATTGAATCAGTAATTATTTTTTAATACTGAAAGAATAATGCTCGATGACTTAAGAGTCTACCAAATATTTAAGGAAAAATGATACTAATCCCAGGCCTCCCTGGTGGTGCAACGGGTTAAGCGCAGCACAGTGGAGCTGCCAGCAGTTGTGGCTCCAGTTCAATGGCCGGCTGGGGAGATTCCCACATGGAGCACCAGACCTCTCCTGCCTCACCTGCTGCTCCCCTCAGCAGTGTATTTCGGTCAATCTGCCTGTTCTGCTCCCTACTCTGTCTCTAGTGAACCCTCTTGCCGCCCCGCACCTCTGGCCTGCATCCCAGCACTGTATGCATAAATAATCTTTACTAAATAAATCAGTAAATGGGATAATCAGAGAGAGTTCTTCTGTCTACAGTGAAGGTTGTATCTAAAATTAGAAAGTAACTTAAAAAAAAGATACTAATCCCTTACAATCTCTCCAGAAAATGAAAACAGAAGGACTTCCTAACTCATTTGAGGTCAGCATTACCTTGATATCAACCCAGGTAACAGCACTGTAAGAAAGAAAAACTACAGATCACTGTCTTTGATGAACGTAAATGCAAAACTCTCAGCAAAATTAATCCAACACTATAAAAATTATATACCATGACCAAGTGGGATTTATTCCAGGTGTAAAATGGTTGTTCCACATTTGAAAGTCAATTATATAATTCATTACATCAAAGGCTACAAGAAACATCCTTATCAACAGATTCAGCAAAATCACATTACAAAATCCAACAAATATTTAAAAAACAAAAGTCAGCAAACCAGGGAGAAGCATGCACTTTTTTTTTGTTTTTTGTTTTTTTAAAGCAACAGAATACTTAATGCATCTGTGGATAAGGGGCAGGAATTGGCTGGAATCAGGAAGAATTTTGGGGTTGATTATGTTCTACATCTTGACAGGGTTTGTGTTACAAACGTGTATATGTTTGTACACAAATCCTTCAATGTACACTTAAGGTTTGTGCATTTCCTTCCATATAATACATAAATATGAATGCTAGATGCATGGATAGATATGTGAAAAGAATGTATAGTTAAATATTAATGGTATTTCATTGATGAATAAATCAGTTTGTTTACCCATTCATGTGTTCATGGATATTTGAGTTATTTCCAACTAGATCATTACTGAACACCAGATACAAAAATTAATTCAAATTAAAGTCTTGTTAAGATGTGAAACTATTAAAATACTACATAAATAAAATATAGGCAATACATTCCTAGATATTAACCTCAGATATATTTGGGAACTCAACGCCTACAGCAAGGGAAATAAAAGCAGAAATAAATAAAGGTAACTACATCAAACTACAAGGATTCTTGTACCTCAAAAGAAATCACCACAAAAAGATACCTACACATCTTTATCTATCAAGGGGTTAATTTTCAACATATATAAAGAATTCCTATAATTCAGTAACAAAAAGACAAACAACCCAATCAAAATATGGGTAAAAGTCTTAAGTAGACACTTCTCAAAAGAAGATATACAGATGGCCAACAGGCACATAAAAAAATGGAAAAAATGCTTAACATCAATTACTGTAAGAAAAACGTAAATCAAAACCACAATGAGATGTCACCTCACACTTGTAAGAATGGCCTGTATCAAAAAGACTGGAGACAAGTATTAGTGAGGTTGTACAGAGAAAGAAACTGTTCAATGGGACTGTAAATTGGTACAGCTGCTATGGAAAACAGTAAGGAAATTCCTTAAAAAACTGAAAGTAGCAATACCATAAGATCCAGCAATAACACTCACGTTTATCTGAAGAATACAAAAGCATTATTATGAAAAGATATTTGTACTTCCATTTTCATAGCAGAATTATTCACAATAGCACGACAAGGAATCAACCTAAATGCCCATTAACTAACATGGATAAAGCAGTTTTTATGTATATAAACTCAATGGCATACTGCTAAGCTATTTAAAAAAATGAAATCTTGCTTCCTGTGACAACATGGAAGGAACTTTATGTGATTATGCTAAGTGAAACAAGTCAGAAAGTGAAACACAAGTACTAAATGGTTTCATTCATTTCTGAAATATAAATAACCAAAGAAAATAAACTGTCAAAACACCAAAATTAACTCTGACTCTGGAAAACAGGGTGGTTACCAAAAAGGAAGAGTGGAGGAAGAAAAGGGGATGAGGTTAAATGTGATAGTGTACGTGGCACTAGAACCCTGATGGTGGGTGAGAGAAGCTTATGGTGGCGCAGCGGTTAAGCGCTGCGCGTGGAGCTGTTGGCAGCGGCGACGCGAGTTCGACACCCAGCCGGGGAGAATCCCACATGGTGCGGCAGACCTCTCTTGCCTTGCCCGCTGCTCCCTCAGCAGTGTATTTCTGATCTGCCTGTTCTGCTCCCCACACTGTCTCTGGTGAAGCCTCTTGCCACTCCACACCTCTGGCCTGTGCCCCAGCTGTATGTATAAATAAAAAATAAATAAATAAAAATTTTAAATAAGAGCATGACTAACAATTTGTGAATAAAAAGGAAAAAAAATAAAAATGAGCTCAAGATTTGAACACACTTCACAAGTGAAAATATGCAAATAGCAAAGAAAATCATGAATATGTTCAACATCTTTAATCACCAAGAATATGCAAATTTAAACCACAATATTTACCACATGCCTGTTTGAAAGGCTTTTTAGTCATCTCAATGAAAATACTAAGCACTAAGAACAAACTAAACTCTCATGAAATGCCGGTGCAATTACAAAATGCCATAACCACTTTGAAAAACAGTCCTGAAGTCTCACATATTCTCTTAACATATGACTTTGCAATCCCACTATTCAGTGCTTACCCAAGAGAAATAAAAATCCATTCACAAAAAACCCTGTAATAAATGTTTATAACAGCTCTATTTATGATCAATAAAAACTGCAATGTCCATCATCCAGTGAACAGATAAACATTTATAGTACATCCATATAATAAAACACTACCCAAAAATACAGGCAGGAAAAACTGTTGGGCATAACACATGGATGACTCTCAAATGCCTTTTGCGTAAGTGAAAGGAGTGAGGTAAAAGAAATTAGGCCCCAAAAGCTACATACCGTATTCTCTTTCGCGTATAAACGAAAAAGGCAAAACCTTAGGGACTGGAAGCAGATTCAGTGGTTGCTAGAAGGTTGGAGGATTGGGTGGGAATACAAAGGGACCAGAGGTGAGAATTTGGGGGACTTAAGGAAACTTTTCTGAATCATGATTGTGATGGTGGGTACATGCCTTTTTCCTTTTTTATTTTTTCATTTGTCAAGACAAAACTGACTATCACAATTTTACAATATGTAAATTTTAAACAAATCTGATGATTTACACTCTACACAAACCTCCACCTTGAAAGTAAAATCAAGTTTCCACTACAGATCAAAGCACACCAAAAACTTGACCTCCTCTGGGGTAAGTGTTAAGTTATTATGTTCACTTTCCAAGTGAGAAACAGCACAGACTGAACAATATGCAAGTTCCTAGTATTAGTGAGAGATGCCGAACTAGCACCAGTATCTGCAGGTCCTGCAGACACTCCACCAAGGCACTATATAACAGTACTAACAACCTAAAGTATCAAGCTAAATTGCCAATTAGCACTTTCATAAAAGAAATATCAAAATAAGTATTTTAGAAGAAGGCTGACTACATATTCAAGAATAGCAAAGTTAAACACACACACACACACTTTACAAAAAATTAACCCTTATTTTTGGCTCAGGGAAATTCGTTACATAAAGGACTAATTTCTAACCGGTGTTTCGAATGAAGGTTTTTCAAAAACAAACAGGTGGACGCGCTGAAAAAAAAAAAAAAGCTACAGCAGAGCAGACTGACACAAAGTAAAGCCTCTGTCAGCATCTAAGCAACCTTTAAGCGCACGTTCCTCCCGGTCGCTGGCAGAGCTGACACGTCTGTGGCACAGAGAAACTGTGGCACCGAGTTTCTTAAAATAATCAAGTCATTCACATCGGCCGCATCAGGTGCCCGTCCTACACGTCCCTGAGTCAGGCTGTAAACTGAAATCACACAACCGACCGTTTGAATTAATCTGCAGGCGAGTTTCCTATTTTGTTATCAGCGAACTCAGCCCTGCAGCTCGGAGTTCCGGCGGCGAGGCCAGAAAGGGGAGCCGAGAGAGCCCCCGGGTTAGCCACCCCAGGAGGCTGGGGCAGGAAAGGGAGGGCGTCTTCGGTCCCAGCGCCCGGCCTCACGTGCGAGGCAGCGTGCGACCGCGCCAGGGCTCTCCCGGGACTTCGTCACAGCCCAAGGAGGGAACTGACAAGGCCAAGCACCAGCGCAGGTGCGTCTCGTTGCCACCCGCGCCCAGCGCAGCTGAAGAGACCACGCGGGGCAGAAAAGGGCACCAGGTCGGAATGTAAACTCCAGCACCTTGGCGCCCACTGCGGTTCCCCCAATCACTCAGCCCAGAAAAAGGGGAGCTTTTCACCCCGCACCCACGACCCTTCCCACCTCCGGCCAAAATTTAAGCTCGCCGGCAGTAGCCCCGGAACTGCCGTGAGTTTTACGTAATTTGACCCTGAGAAAAGCAGCGGCAGGTGGCGGCTCCCGGCGTACACGGAGCCCAAGGCCCTAAGAAGGCAGGGCCGGGACGGGAAGGAGAGAGAGGGGCAGCGCGGTCTCGTTACCTCCCCAGATGCCCAGAGAGAGCTGGGACTTGTCCAGGTTCACCACATAGTCCCCCAAGAACCGGTTCAACACGTCCACGACCACCGACTCGAACACCATTTTTCTCCGCCGCGGTGGACTCGGCGGCCGCTCTCCGCGCCCCTTCCTTCGTTTCCCTTGCCTCGCCCTTCCCTCGAGACCGCTCGGTTCACCGGCTCCGGGGTGGCTGTGACTGGCGCGCCACCCGTGCCGGACGCGCAGCCCCGCCGCGAGCCACGCGTGCGCAGCGCGGGGTGGGGGGGCGGAGGGTGGAGCCGGAGCGCGGCGCCGACCTGGGCGCGCCCGCCCGGGAGAGAACAAGGGCGGCTGCGCGGCCTCCACCCCCACGCCGCTCCTTTTTCTGGTCGGCCCCGCCTCCTACCTCATCGCCTGGCAACGGGACTGTGTCGGGAGCGGCCAGATTTTTTCCGGCCACGCCCCCACGGCCATCCAGTGTCATGACTGGTGCCTGGGTTGGGGCGGACGCTGCTTGGACGCGGCGGTTACGCCCAGCCTGGAACGCCCCTCCCTCTACCGAGGAGACGATCACCCCACGCGAGTCTGAAAGTCCTGATCCTGCATGAGGCGTGGGCGGACTCCATCCCTTCTGCTGTTAGGAGGGAGGCGTCGGGAGGGGTGTCGCAGGAAGCGGCTCCCTGCATTATTATGGGTATTGAGAGCCTAGAGCCCTAGGCATTGCCACCTTCGTGGGTCTTGACAGCCTGGGTGTCTGGACGCTGTAACTGACCCGTCCGGCTCACCAAGCGCAAGGGGAGGACGCACTACCTGCAGGTGGAGTCACTTAACTTTCCCCGCTGCAAATCCTGCAGAATAAATAAAGAGTAAACTAGGGATTGCAAGTCCACGAGCCCTCTTTCCTGCAGCTGAGAGACATCCTGTTTTCTTGGTCTAGTTATATACACGGGCTGCCTTTCATCCTATGTTGTCTGTCCCTTCAAGTTCAGTCAGTGAACCGGTCCGGAAACTGCTGAGCGCTCTCCAAGAAATACTGCAGGCTCTCAACTAACCCCCTTCACAGAATGACTAACCTAAAATAAATAAATACAAATTGCAGCTCTTTCAGCTCCGTCCCCACCCTGTTTGGTCTCATGTAGAATTAGGTCCAAAGGTCTGAATTCACTGAGACGTTAGATGTGAAATATGGAAAACTATAATCATCCTCTGAACGATTTAGGATGTTGGGGGGTACTTTCAACTTTTTCCCTTTGCAAGCCAAATATTGTCTTTCTGCTAGTTCCTATATCATTTTAAGGTACAATACTTCCGTCTATAGTTACACAAATTTTGTGAGGTTTATGACTTGATTCTACAGAATGCCTGTCAAAACTGTAAAATCTTATTTAATGTGAGTTTAAACATTATTTTCATTTAATTTCAAATTTGAAGGAGCTTTATAGGTCACCAATTCAATATCTTTTTCTTAAAGATAGTGAAACCAAGATGTTAAGGATGTTCCAAGGTCACATAAATAATGTTCTACAGAAACAGAGCTGGAGCCTGTATGTCTGACTGACTGCACTCCGTCATTCTACCAGTTTTTCTTGCATTTGGCTAGACATTGGATATCTACCACAGAATACCTGTATGGGGAAACTATCAACAATACAGGCTAAAATGCCTAGAAAAGAGGAAAGCCTTATGTAATGAGGTATCTTGCTATTGCACCTGTTATTAATAAGTCAAATATGCAGTAGTTACAAAATCCCACTGTTCACCATATATTTAATGCACAAGAACTTCCAGAACTCATTCCAAAAAAAAAAAAAATCAAGTATCTTGCAAACATTTAACACTAGTTTTCTACAATCCAAGAAAATCCTGCAGAATTGGAGGAGGGAGAATGTGCTACTGACAAATTAATGTTACAAGTATTTAAAGGCTAAAGATATCAATGAAAAAATTCTGCTGAAAAGGTGTTCTAAATATGTAAGAGGCATATTGTAACTGAATTCTTATCTAGTGTTGGGTGCTATACCATGAACATGTTTCCCAATTACTATTTTATGTTCAGTCCTAGTGTTACTCCATCTCAGGAAGTTTGTAAGCAAAAGATTATTGTTATCATGTAATGGCTAAATACACTCAAACCATTAAACCAGCTATCTGCTGGGCCTTGAAAACTAAGCCCAGGGACTACCAAAAACATGACCATATTTCAAATTTGACAATGTCAGAGTAATGTGTTTTTTCCTAGATCATAACGTAACATAAATGCTGTACTTCACTGTTCGATCAAGTTTAAAAAGAAAGAAAGTTTTCAACTGACCCCAAACTGCAAGATCAACCAATTTTACAAAAATCTCTAATTTGCAAGTAGGACTTTATGTCTTATACTTAATCTATGTGTCACAGATTTCCATCTTTGAAATTTTGGCACACTGGCAGTAATCTTGAGTATTTTTTGTACTAATATTAATTCCTCTGTCCACAAGTAAATGTCAGTGATATGACACTTGTCTTTATCACTACCCTTAGTAACAAAGTCAATGAACCATAGCACTTTCCATAAAGGTATTGAAAGAACAGGTATAGATGACCATTTTACAAGATAACTTTAACTGACACCCTCTCAAAGCTCTGGGCTATCTTAGTTAATGGTTTATAAATGATAACAATAAAAAGTTATTTGGATGTATGTGGTAAAATCCACATAAAGGAAGGGGAAGAGAAAGAGAACTGTGGTGAAAGGGAGACACAAGCAAAAATTTAAGAAACAAGAATCTTACTCAGGCAGTGCAGGGGAAATGTAATTTGACAGAAATCTTTCTAAAAGGCTGAAAGGCAACCTGTAAACAAACTATATATATGTTCACATATATATATATATACCGATATATATATATATATATATATATATATATATATATATCTTTGACTTGGTAATTCCACTTTTAGAGAGATTAACTCTATGAAAATAATTTATAAAAATTCAAAGAGCTATCCCCATAAAAACATTTATTAAAACATTGTTTATAATAGCAAAAAAACTGGAAACAATTTATATATCCATTAATAGGGAAGCTGTTTACTTAACAGTAAACAAACTTACACCTATACACATATGTGCATACACACAGTGGGTTACTATGTTGAATTTTAAAATAATAATGAAGATCTATGACTTCCTATCCTATGGAATAAAGTCAGTAACACACTTTTGTGAGAAACAAGGGTATTGAATAATATATTAACAATTACATAAATTGTGAACCTATTTTATTTTATTGATTTACTAAAACATTGTTTTTCAAAATGTGCAGCTGGTAAGACCTGTTTATGCTTCTTCACAACCAGTTGGTGCATATCCACCATTGGTGTTTCTGTTTTAAATTACGTGTGCAAAGAATATACGTACAGAAAGAAATCTAGAAATATGCTCACCAAAAATTAACAGTGATTATCTCCAAATTGAGAGCCTTTTGGTGATGTGTGTTTTCTCTGTTCTTTCAAGTTCATTTTTTTACAGTGATATGTCTTTTTCCAAAAATATTTAAGTTGTTTATATAAAGTAAGATTACTACAGGGGGCCTCCCTGGTGGTGCACCGGTTAAGCGCTGTGCTGCGCTGTGGAGCTGTCAGCAGCAGCTACATAAGTTCGACACCCAGCTGGGGATAATCCCACATGGTGCTGCAGACCTCTCCTGCCTTGTCCGCTGCTCCCCTCAGCAGTGTATTTCTGATCTGCCTGTTCTGCTCCCCACTCTGTCTCTGGTGAACCCTCTCGCAGCTCCACAACTCTGGCCTATACCCCAGCTTATATGTATAAATAAAAAAATAAATCTTAAAAAAAAAAAGATTACTACAATCTAAGTACAGCAAAAGTTCTCTTAGTCATATTAATTTAAATGCTTTTAGTCCAAAAAAAATCAGCTTTGGAGATTTTCAGCGAAGGAACTTGAATTTCATTACATTTAACTAATGCTGTACACCAGAAACATTAAAAAAGAAGATGTAAAACTTAATTTATTCCTTTAACCTGGTGAAGAGGGATATGCTAAAAATGTTATTACAATGTATATAGTGTTTTTATAATGCACTTGCTCTTCCTAGAACAGAGTGCAAGGTCATAACCTTGGTGCTGTTATAGAAATGTATGTGAACTCTCAAAAGTCTGCAAAAGACAAAAACAGTCAAATCATTTCCTGAAGAGGATATACAGACAGCGAGTAAATACATGAAAATATGTCCAAAATCATTAGCCATTGGGGAAATAAAAGTTAAAATTACAAATGAGCTATCAGAATAATGTTTTTTAAAAGTGTATAAAAAATAACAAAATAAAGGAAGAGACAAAGCCAAATCAAAGCAAATCCTAGAAATCTGAGGTTACCAATAGGGGAAGGGAAAGTGGGGAGCAGAGTGTGAAGGGGTCCCAATGGAATAGGTGTAGAACTATGGATATCTTGGTGGTAGATATGGTGTGGTGACATACATCTGAAGAGGTATGAACCTGTACCTCTGAATCATATATGGTGTTGTAAACCAAAGTTACTGCAATAAAAAAAATGCAATTTAAAAACAACTCTGAAGTCTAAAAAAATTTCTTGAATGTATGGCAGTCCCACAAAATGTTAGGTTCCCTGACAGTGAGTCAAATGATGATCATATGCCCTCCTAAGGAGAGGAAATGGGGGGTAGGGACCCTAGGATTCCCAAGGAAGGCAATTTACAGAAATATGGGAAGAGTATATGTTTGGTAAACAAATGGTCAGCATGCTATGAAGAGACAAAGACAAGTGAGGATTTTGAATAAACAAGCCCTGCTAAACTCCGCCCCCACCCCCAATCTAGCTTAGATTTATGTTAGCTCCTTTGACAGCTTTTCTTGGAACAGGTCTTCTATTTAAGTTGTTTTGTTATTTTTTTAAGAAGTCCTTGAGTTAGCCAGGTACCGGGTAACATAGAGCCTGGTGTGAAGACATCATTTTTTTGTGTTTTTTAAGTGATACTGATTTTTAACATTCAAAGGCTCCATGCGTGTATCATTATAAGTCAACACCTGTTTATATAATATTAAAATTACCACTCTAAGTCCTGTTAGGCATTTAAGGGGAGGCAAAAGAAAAAATTTCTTGCGTCTTCTGTTTCATATAAATAATCAGCCTAAAATAATCCTCCTGCCAAAAAGGCATATTTTAGGTGAGCAAATTTCGCTCCTCTACAACATACATTCAGAGAGGTAAGTTAAATTACCAAGACTGACTCAGAGAGACTATTTAGAGGGAAAAAAACAAACAAACCAAAAAACCAGCAGCAGTGATTGTAGAAGTTGCTGTCCTTGGAGAAGAGACATTAGAACTTTGGCTGGGACCTACCACTGCAGAAATGACTGGCAGATGCAGAAAGAAAAGTGACACATGTGCAACACAAGACTCTAGACAGAGAACTACTGGCAGGGCTGAGAAGAATTCAGGGAGGATGATCTAATCTCAAAAGAATACCCAAAAGGATCCTTCAAAATCATAACTCAGATCATGTCACTTCTGGGCCCTGCGGCTGTAAATGTGCTGCCAATATCACCCCAATGAGGCCATAGCCCTCACTTTGGCAGATAAGGCCCTACACAATGGCCTGCCCCTGCTCCCTCCCCTTATCTAGAATGCTCTTTCCTTTGGATGTTTGCTTGACTCTTTCCCTCAGTTTTTGCTCTCATGTTATCTTCTCAGTCTTTCCCTGAAAACACTGGTTAAAACTGATACCTGTCCTCTCCACCCCTCTGCACTTCCATCCCTGTCCCTGCTTATTTTTTCTTGAGAACACTTACCATCTGGCATGCTATGTGTCTTTACTTACTTTTGTCCATCTACCACTCATTATTATAATGTATGTGACATAATGCAAGCAATTCAAGAAGAAAGGTTTTTAAAAATTATTATTTTGTTTTGCTCATTGTACTACAGGCTAGACAGTCACATATTTGTGGAAGGCAGAAAAGGGATATGTACCAGGTATTGAATTATTTCCAATCAGTTCCAAACCCACCCCATTTTATCTTCCACTTTGATGCCAGAGCTCACTCTACAAAGCACATTCAGGTAGGCAGCTGGCTCCTAGGTAGACCCTGCCAAGAGTGAGTGCTAGACATGGCAAGAGGAGGAAAAGGGACTTACTCCTTTCAATTTGTTCCCTCTGGGGCTTCCTATCTACTTCCTTTTCTACTGCAGGGCACCTCTAAAACCCTTCTTCACCCAGATAACAGCAGTTTTGTAGCAGCACCTGAACTGACTTGCATTTCTGCAACACTTACAAAATGAGCATTATCTCAACATATCAGTGACATCAGAACCAATTTCAAGGTCCACCTTCTAAAGTTTGCCTTTTAGAATTCAAAGACACAGGCACTAGCCCAGCATCCTCCCTCTTGAGAGGTCTGAGTTTCAGCTAAATGCGCCTCTTGTACATTTCCAAATTTATTCCTTTCTCACTCAACCCTTGGGGATAGATCCTCTTCCTACAATAACTACCTCTGCCATACCTTAGGACTCTTCTAACTTTCACTACAGTACTTACAATTTTACATCTAATTAATAGCTCTGCATATATCTCTTTCTATGGGGGAGCCAAGTCAGGACCTGCAGTTGATTCTGTTCCAAGGGAGATGTTTGGCTACAAGAGGAAAGCAGTATCTTCAAAAAGAATAAATGCCAAATGTGGGTGAGAAGAGAAGCCAGCTCAGCGTCAGGGTGCAGATTAAGTGTCAGGAGTGGCAGCAAATGCCAGTCTATAAATAGGTAATGAGCCCAGGGATCAAGGTCTCAGACAATCCAGGGCAGGCCAGGCAATGAAGTGTGAGGTGGGTCAAGATGAAGGATGCAGAAGACAGGGTTTCCCTATGCAGTGCTGAGTCTTTTTAATGGTCCTGTGGCATAAGGGCAGTGGGGTCAGCAGCTTGGTACAAACTGAGTCCACTGACACCATCGGCCCTCTTTGTGTGTTTCAGTTCAGACTCCCATTCCTGAGCCAATCTGCATTTATTTATTTATTTATTTATTTTATTATTGTTATTTATGTCTTTTACATTTTGTATTCCCCTTGGGTAGCCCACCACCAATTCACCTGTGATCCATTTCCATGGTCTCTTGTATTCTTTTCTATTCCATTTTGTGCCCTTATCCTTCCCTCCCCCCACCCCCTCTGCCCCCTCTGCCCCTCCCCCCCAGTGTCTCTCTCCTATTTGGTTTCCCTAGAGTCCTGTTATAAGTGAAACCCAATCCGCATTTAGAGAGGCTTAGAAAGACCTCCCTGAAATAAACTTCCTGCCTACCTAAAGACTCTCTCAATATCCTTCTTCTAGTCTCTTTCATGCCTCTGTGAACTATGGACAGGACTGAAGGTTATATAATCCTGTGTGTGCTGGTGTTTCTGTGACGTTCTTCCCCAAAGCCTGGACTACCTGAAAGTGTGGTTCTAATGCCCGCTCCTGACATTCTGCCTTGCTACCCACTCTATCTGCTAATGCAAATAAACTGAAACCTACAGATAAGAGGCACTAACCAGGTTGGGGGGTGAAAGTGGGAGGTGAAGTCCAGAGTTAGAAAAGCCAGGAAACCATTGTTAAGACTGAGGCAGAAGGTAATTTTGTACCATAACTTGGTCACCACAATTGAAAGGAATAGATGAAATGGAAGTCCTCAAGGTGGAATTTATGAACCTTAGAAACTGTAGTGCAGGAGATAAATAAGGTAATACCAACACTGTCACTCACAGTAACTGGAATGTGAAAACAAATCATTAATTTTATAAGAGATGATGAGGATTTCAGTATTTACTATATTCTGTGAGATTTAAAATCTAGAGGAACATCTCCAGGACCCAGTATAATTTGTCTAGCAATAGCTAGAGACTAAGAAATGAAGTTCCAATGAGAATCCAGGACAAAGATGGACACTTGAGAGCTACCGATACAGAGCAATTATTGATATTCAATGTATAGGTGACACTTAGGAGTGAAGAAAGAATGTAGAGATAGAAAATCAGAAGACCAAGGATTAAACAGCAGAGGAACATTCTCGTTTAGGGAAGAGCTGAATGGAATGAGTGAGGCCTAGGACGGGAGCCAGTGACCTAGAGTGGGTGACTCATAAATCCTAAAAGCATTAATAGGAAGAAGTGGTGGTCAATAATATCAAAATTGTAGTGATATCAAGCCACATAAAAACTAAGAAAACACAACCAAAATTAGCTATTAGCAATCCTTGCAAGGACGTAAGATTTACCCACCTGGAGATGTCTAGCCAAAACCATTAAAAAAAGAATAGATGTTAACAACCAAAAGTGTTGTTAGCAAATTTGAACATTATGTGAACCACCAGTAGTATGCTTTCATTTAGAAGATGAAGTTTATGTCAACACCTACAGGTACTTAAATGCACATATATTAAAATAGAGACATTGTTGGGTTCATTAACTCAAATATCCACATCATTTTTTGTATTTTTGCAGTATTTAAGCTCTTCGTGTTCTAGTATAGGCTTTTATCATCACAATATAACATCATTTTTTATAAGAATCTTAACTTATTCATAAATAAACCAGTCACCTACATAGTTTCTTGCTGCTTTAAGCAGTTTGTCTTTTCATTCTTTATTTAACAACTGCTTAACTGGAAATATACTAATCTGTAAATAAGTACTTAATAAACTATATTTAAAACTGTTTTCTGGGTGTATGCATGTCCATAAATCTTGACAAGGCATACTATTAATTATTATATTATAAGCATGTATATGAGGTTATGTGAAGATACAACTCTTTGCCCCCATTCTGTATACAAGTGCACACACAGAGATGTGATGTGGAAGTTGTAATATGCTTTGATATTTTAATAAAGAATAATGTTTATGTCATATAGAGATGTCTTATGTGATATATATAACCACACACTTATTCATGCATATATGTATAATGTATCAATAATATCAATAATTATCAGTAATTCACATATAGTGTCACAATTGGAGGACAGAATTTTAATAACACAAAAAGGCACATTTCAGTTGCATGGATGCAAGTAGTGTTTCCATGTAAAATATTTAGTTTAATTCAAAAATTATTATTCATTAAGGAAAATATGACGTCAAAAATTTTCCGACATCCACATCTTATAAAATCTTATTTTTCAGAGCGCACGACATATAATATTCCCAGAATTTCCTCCTTAGAAGTAATCATAATTCTTCTCCACTGCTAATAAAAGCAGTTTCATCAATTATCACATATATACTGTTCCTAGTTATACACTTTGCTTTTTATATCCAAGGACATTCTGAGTCAGATGCACTAATTTGGTTTTGTTAACATTAAATTAGTTGAATCAGGCATCAGCTACTGATTCAAATGTCTTCAGTTTTCCTTCAAAGGAAATTAAAAGAGCACCACCTAGTGGATTTTTGACATAAAATCTTTCTAAATTGAAACAAATTTTTAAACAAAATTTCTTTATAAGTCATAGTGGTTATACTTCAGTTCTTAAATATTTTCTAAATTAAATCTTAAACATGTCTTTGACTAGTATCAGTAATTCTGTCAACAACTAATACCAACTAATGCCATTTATGACATTTTTAGCCATTTATTCCTAATTACTCAGTTCTTTTTCTCCCATTTGAGTATTAATTATGACATACTGAGCATTTTCTTACTTTTCATGCAGACTCATCTTTTTTAAAAAGACAATTGATTGCAATTTCATGTTATTGAGTACAAATTTCCCTATATTTCTTCTTCCAACATTGATTGTAATTGGATCAATTCCTAAGTAAAGATTTAATTCTACTTATTGATTCTGTCAAACATTTGAGCTGGTTTTTGAGGAGGTTCAAAAAAGATTTAGGTATATAATTACCATATATATTTTAGTGGCTAGGCTATCCCCAGTATGAACTATATGATTTCACTATTTTTTTTGGTACATTCCAGTTTCTTTTTAAAAATTAATTAATTTATTTGAGGTGACACTGGTTGACATTACCGTATATGATTCTAGGGAATAGGGCCCTACCTCCTCAGATGTGCCTCACCATAATCCACCCACCCCTGAGCACCCATATACTTTTACCTTACGCCATTGGGCCTTTCCCCCACTTTGTTCCCTCTCCACCCTTCCCCCTCTTCTTTTTGATTTGTTTATTCCCTTATTTCATTCTTTCTTTATTTTTTCTTATAGCTTCAAATTCCCTCAGTAATGCCTCCTCACATTAATGTCTCTCTTCCAATATCTTCTAATAAAGAGGCTTTCCTTGACTATCTTCTTAAAACTAGGATCCCTCCACTCCTTGTCACAATCTGCATGCTAATTTTTATTTATAGCACTTATCACTAGTTCTCACAATGTTTACTTTCTGTCTCCCTCTGTAATGATATCAATACTGGCTCCATTATTTTACCCATGTCTGTAGCTTGTCATTTAACACTGGGTTGTTCCCACATTGTGGGTTGGGTGGCTAGTCCCAGCTTTTGACTTCACCTTTAGTTGTGTGACTTGTGAAGGCCAATGAGATATTAGCAGATGTGATGTAAGCAGAGCTTGAAAGCACTTGCACAATAGGGCTTGCTCTCTCCCTCATGGCCACTGCAATGTGAACATGCCTAGACAAGGCTACAAGAGGATGAGCAGTACGTGGGCCAGTGCCAAGTCACCACAATGGCCCCAGTCGCTCCAACTGACCTAGTTAAGCTACCTCTAAGTCTTATGCTTGTAAAACTCTAAAAATAATGATTGCTTTTAAGATGATTAATTTGGGGGTGGTTTATTAAATAGTAATAACTAATTGGTACACCCTGCCCTAGAATGCAAATCCCCTGAGTGCAGGGAATTTATGTTTTTGTTGATTCCTACATCCCAAACACTGAGTACAGTACCTGGCAAGCAAATGTTTATTGCATTAAAATGGGGTCAAAAAAGTAGTCCATGTACTGCCTAAATATTTTTTCCCATAGCCTATTTGTACATAGGGATAGATTCAATTACATGGAAAGGAATGAGTACGCTACTTATTCAACAGGCAATTCTCAAAAATTATTCTGTCTGTCAAGGTTTTGCTAAGTATTAATGTTCAATGTCATTCATGTTACTAAATTTTTAAAGAATATTTGTTTTAAGTGCACAGTAAAATACTATAACAACTCTCAGTAAATGGAAAATGATGGGCTCCCCTTTATGAACACTGAGTAGGCTAACAAAGAAATACTAAAAAGTCAAGCCACCTCCACAAAGAAGTGGCTCAGAGCATGCCTTCTGACCAAGTGATCATTTGAGCTAGCTTTAAAATGAATTTGACTCAGTAAGCAAGGTACCAAAATTCAGTTTGGGAGCATATTGAAGAGTATGCATGGTTTGAACTGAAAATTTTTTTTCTTAATTATGTTTACTGAGATAACACTGATTTGAAACACAGTGTATGATTTAGGTGTATAGGTTCACACTTCTAAACACATATATTATCATAACATGCCCATTACCAAAGCCCCAATAATCCTCCACCAGGGTCTGTTAGGATCCCTGCCCACTTTGCCCTTCATTCCCTCCCCTTTGTTTCTGGTGGTCAGTTCTTTTTTTTTTTTTTAAAGATTTATTTATTTATACATACAAGCTGGGGTACAGGCTAGAGGCGTGGGGCGGCGAGAGGGCTCACCAGAGACAGAATGGGGAGCAGAACAGGCAGATCAGAAATACACTGCTGAGGGGAGCAGCGGGCGAGGCAGGAGAGGTCTGCCGCACCATGTGGGATTCTCCCTGGCTGGGCTTCGAACTCACATCGCGGAGCTGTCCACAGCAGCTCCACAGAGCAGCGCTCAACCACTGCGCCACCAGGGAGGCCCTGTTTCTGGTGGTCAGTTCTGATTCAAGTCAGATATCAAGGACTTGTTTTGTTTTATTTTGTCTATTCCTTTGCTTTGTTTCTTATATCCTACACATGAGTGAAGTAATCTGGTATTTATTTTCTCCTTCTGACTTATGGTGTGTTTTTTAAGTAGTACCAAGCTGTCACAAAAGTTACTTTCAAAAATAACTTAATAAAGTATTCATGAAAGGAATAAAAATAAGATATCCATGAATGTCTGCTTTTCAAAATTGTTACCTATAACCGAAGTTAATTAGAAGGTATTTTTTAAAATTATTAGCTATAAGCCAGGGCTTTATCAAGGTGACTCTAAGATTATATTAACTTTAAGTTGGATGACTTTTTTCTGCAGTGGAATTCCTGTGATTATAAAGCAGTTAACAGCATCCCTGTCATTTACCTCTCAAGAACTTGCTAAATGTCCCATGAGGAGCAAAGTCGTGTTTGGTTGAGAACCACTTCTATAAGCTAATGATTACTGTTGGGATAACTACCATAAATGATGTTTCATTTTAATTTTTAAATCTTTTTATTTTGAAATAATTGCTGCTCATGTGTAATTTTAGAATATTACACAGAATCCCTAAATAACAGAGAATCCTGTGTGCTCTTTACCCAGTTTCCCTAGCAGTAACATCTTGCAATATGATTATACAATCATCAGGGTATTATTAAATTCTAGAGCATTTCTATCTGTGATTCAAGGAGCCAGGGTTACTCAGGTTGCCTTTTTCTTACCATACCCACTTTTCCTCTTACACACATTTCATAAACACTGGCAACCACTGATTATGCTTCCATTTCCATAATTTTGTTACTTGAAAAATATTATATACAAGAAATAATATAGTATGTAACCCTTTGGTTTTGGCTTTTTTTCACTTAACATTATTCTCTAGAGGTACAGCCAGGTTGATGCATGTGTCATTACTTTGTTCTTCTTTATTACTAAATAATATTCCATGGTACAAATAACTTTTTAAAGATGAAAATATTCTTACTTGAATTCTTCCTTTTTCCTTTTGTGCTAGTAAAACTCATTGTACAATATTGTAATTGCCCAGTTATAAAATAGAAAATTTACCACATACATACTCATATGCACACATAGATTTTCCCATTCTTTAATTTTTAAAATAATATCTTAATGTCACAATATTAATTCATATTTCTCCCATATGTTCACTAGATTAGAAGCAGGAACATCAAGTTCCCTACATCTTAAATAAATCCATCAAGTAATAATCCGTATTTTTCTTTGTTTTAAAATATTTTATCTTTCTCGTTCCTGCTTGTAATCTTGGTAATCTATTGATATTTTACATTTAGGAGGAACCCCAAATGACAGCCTTGGTGTAAAGAACCCAAGGAAATCTGAGTCATGTGGAAACTGTTCTGTTCATGGAGGAAGAC
Organism: Scalopus aquaticus; assembly: GCA_004024925.1. NCBI lineage: Eukaryota > Metazoa > Chordata > Mammalia > Eulipotyphla > Talpidae > Scalopus > Scalopus aquaticus. The sequence continues at coordinate 105,066 of PVIJ01004067.1, read as the reverse complement.
TCTGTATGTCAAAAGATGACAAAAGTTCACAAGAAGATTAAATAATACCTCTGGAGGTGTAGGATTCATTGACAGGTTCACACCTTCTACCTTCCCTGATGCTATTAGGATGGGGCATATGATTCTGCTGGACTTCCTAGATTAAAAAATAGTAGATTATTAGTAATTTCATATTTACTCTCAACCTAAAAGTGAGTTATATGAGAGAGTGAGGAAAGATGATCTGGAAGATGATAATGAAGTGTCTCAATGGGGGAAAAATAGTTTAATTGACTTCTGTAAGTGTTGGTTAACATATATCCCCTTGAGGAGAGTTTGGATATGTCCCATATTCTCTCATCATTCTGGCAGGTATGTTGAAGAACATAAACCCTCCAGAGAGCCAGTAAGCCAAACTAATCTCTAATGAATGCTTACCAAGAAGCAATTATGTCAAGTTATATATTAATAATAGAAACACTTGCACTTCAAGGATCATTGAATCTGTAGGGAGGAAGGCACACACCAGCAATGTACAATATGTCAGTTGCCAATGCATGTTCGATGTGCATCAGAAGAAGAAGCTGAGACTGCTCAGGGGGATCAGGAAGGTTTCACAGAGGTGAATCGGAGCTAATTCAGGTGGCGAAAAAAACAAATAAATAAGAATTGGTATGATAGCATTTTCTCAAAAGACGGTTGGCCAGCATTGGGCATTCTTCGGCGTTGCAGAGATCATATATAACTGACATTGCTGGAAGGTGTATCATGAGTGGGCAGAATGGGAAAAAGGGGCTTGATTCCTACCAAAGAAAATACAGAAGGGCATTGCTGGGATTCCAGCAGTGGAATATCCTGCCCAGACAGAGAAGAAATCTGCCTTCAATGTTAAGAAATAATTTTGGATGTAAAAAGTTAGGGACTTAAAAAAAAACAAAAAGTCTATCTTGAGGACCACTCCTCAAGATTAACTGAGCTGACTCAGGAATTCAAGGTCAAATTATTTATTTCCATCTTCCTGGGAGAACCACTCTTTCAAAAATATTTAAGGGACTATTCTTTGGGGTGAGGGGCTTTTATCCTTGAAAAAAGAAAAATATTTCCTATGCCTTGAATCTTCCTGGTGCTCATTTTACTCCCTTGAACTTATTTTTTAATGATCTATCTCATTAGCCATCCTGGCTTCCAAGTTTCATAGTCACTTCTGTGATCTAAATCTTGTGAGATATTTCAGTGTATTGCTCCATTTGTAGCTGATTTCAACACTCATCCTTTATTCATTCATCAAATATCTATTGTCACCTACAACTACATGCAAGAAACTCTTCTGGGTGCTGAGTATACAAATCAAAGTTCTGCTCTTAGGAAGCATTTTCATGCAATTTTATGAGTTGTATTATCTAGATTTTACTTGGAGGAGACAAGCAATTGTCAGACTATAAAACACAAATTATCTATACATTTCTAAATGTTAATGACACCAAAAAGGAATCAATAAAGATAAAATATGCTGTCAGAATTAAGATGACTTTAATACATCTGTAGAGTAAATGAATTAATCAGGCCTTTTATGCCACTATCCTCTGTGGTTATCAACTGTGGTCTTGCTCATGTTGATGCAGAAGGTGCTTGGGAGCGTGGAAAAGGGGCAGGCCTGATTGTGGACACCTGGAGTAGGGGTGTGGCCATGCCTAAATGTGCTCTCCTGAGCCTAGACGCCAGGGATACAGGGATGGCTACTAGAGGATGAGCACAGTGACTACAGAAGAGGCAAGACTACAAGAGAATGTGAGAGAGAGCCCAAAGAGTAAAATTTCATGGGGGGCTGGGAGGCTTGTTTGCTTGCCTGTCTCCCAGCCCCCATTGCCTGGCTGTTGCCAGCCTCCTTGCATGCCAGCCTCCCTGCCTGGTGTGCCTGTGTATCTGGTTCCCTGAGAGAGCATTAAATCCTGAAAAATCCACGCAGGGCTCAGCAACCCTCCTTTATCTGTCTTCCTGAATCCATAGTGAAGAGGCGCTGTGCTTGCTGGCACTAGAACATCTTAACTAATCTAGATATATTCTTCCTCATGACTTTCATTTAATGCCAAGTGAGTCTGAGAAAGTTTGACCTCCATTGGTATAAAAGAACTTTACTGAACTCAGTTTATTTTCCAGTTTTACTAGAATCCAATTATAATAAAGGATTAAAGTGTATCTATACCATATATATGTGTGTGTATATGTATATATGTGTGTGTATATGTATATACACACACACATACTTTCATATAAGAATGATTTTTGAAACTTTGCTTTCACTACTAAAGAAACTAGATAGTTGGCCACTAAGAATTCAACTATAATTTTTCTCCTCAGTTTCTAAATTTCTATTTTCCCAAATGACCTACTTGAAAGATTTACTTTCATCATTACAAAAACCTTCAAATAAATCTATGCAAGCAATTAAAGAACATTCATGGCATCAATGAAAATCATGGATGTATTTAATTGCCCTTGTTTTAAATCAATGTACTAACATGGATCTGTCATTAACAGCCATACTTAGACAAACTTATCTTGCTTAAAAAACAAGTTACTTCTATTAGCTCTGGCCTCAAAACAGTGAAAGACAATAGTGATTTTTATCTTGATACCAGAGTCAGGAATAGCAGGAAGCAAAACAACTGAAAGCATAGCAAGGAAAGCCAGAGGGAACCCATGCCGTCACTGCTGATGGGAGGGAAGGGGCAGGAAGGTCTTATAGAAACTGTAGGGAGGCAACGGGGAGACACCTGCACAAGGTGTCTTTTCCCCTGGTAACTGTGTTACTGGTAACTGCCCTAAATACCTGTCCTGTACTTAAAATGATCTTTGTTTATTCACTCCTGTAGAAGGGCAGAACACATTCAACTTATTACTAAGCCTGGCTGTTTACAGTTATGATTATAAAAATGATGTAAATTTACCATAGCTTTTCTTTTACACTTTTAAAAGGACAGGCTTATGAGGAAAAGGAGAAAGAAAGATACCTGCATAAACACAGGTGGGCAAAGAGCTGCTGCTGCTGCTGCTTTGCAAAGGGCAGAAGTCTGTGAAAAGAAAAGCCTGCAGAAACACAGGCAGGCAGGAGAGATGTGAAACCTGGCATCTCTTTGATCCAAGAGCACACAATTAAGGACCAGGAATACTTTTAGTTCTGTTTCATTTATAATTTTAGTAAGAACAATATATAGGAGGAAGTAGGGGACCAGAAACAAAAGAACAGTGTGTGAAACTTACAATCCATGAATTACACTCTGATATGTGTATAGATAGGAGGATGCTGTGAGGCACCTTCCTACTTACCTTTAGAAAAGAGGCTTGTTCTCCAAACTTCTGATAGCGGCAGCTAACTCACAGCTGAGTCCCACTCTGAGCATTGCCCAGGGCAAGAGAGCACGCCCTTCTTCAAGCTCAAGTCTCCTCCAGGGCTAGCCCACAACTCTGTGTCTGTTTAACTCAGTTACAAAGACTCAGCTCCCCCTTGCCTTGATGTAGGTCAACTTTTGAACGGTCATCCCAGCTCAAATGTTTCATAGTATGAGGTGAACTCTCCATTGCAATTGCTCAGCAGCTCAGCTTTTTCATCTCCCCAAACCCGTTTCCTTTCCTCGTTGGAGGGTTGTTTCCCATAAACTTCCTATATGGAAATCTCCAGCTCAAACTATTTTGCAGGATAAGTGACTTGTCCAAAAGGAGCAAAATTATTTGTTGAGAATTTTATTGAGCTAATTTTCATATTCCTTCTGTAAATTTTATAGTAAACCCTACAGGTCAGAAAACTGAAATTCCGTTAAAAGACTTAAAACCACAGAATTGATACAGTCTCCCATTTTTCTTGAAACACAGTACCTTCTCAGACTTTCGTTTTTCCCAGTTTTGTTAAAGGTACATTTTATCAGATTTAGTTACTTGTAGCATAAAACCCAAATATGTGGCTTAAACAAAATAAAATGTTTTTAATCTCAAATACGTCTATTGATACAGTCAAGAGCTGAAATAATAACTCTGTGGTTATCAGTAATTTAAGTTTGTCCTTTTTTTTTTTTTTTTTTGGTCATGTTGAGCCTTTGACTTCTGTAGGGTAAATGAATTGATCAGGATTTTTGTACCACTAGCCTCTTGCTATCACTTGTGGCCTTGATGGTGTTGATGCAGAAGGCACTTGGGAGCATGGGCGTGGGGCACACGTGCTGGTTGTGGACACCTGGAGTAGGGGTGTGGGCATCCCTAAGTGTGCACTCCTGAGCCTGGAGGCTATGCAGGAGAGAGGACAACTATGAGATGGCTACGAGAGGGTAAGTGACACAGGGAAGGCGAGACCATGAGAGAATGCCAGAGAGTCCAGAGAAAATGTATAGGTTCATGAGGGGCTGGGAGGCTGGGTTGCCTGCCTGCCTCCCAGCTCCACTGTTTGACCTGTACCTGCTTCCTTGCATGCCAGCCTCCTTGTCTGGTCTGCCTGTGTACCTGAGAGAACATCAAAGCCTGTAAAATCCACCCAGTGCTCTGGGGTTCTCCTTTATCACTCTGCCTGAATCGATAGTGAACCTACCCTGTCCTTGCTGGCACAACAACTTCTGTCCTCATGTCGGCTTTTAATCAAAAACATCTAGCTGCTAGCTGCTGAAGTTCCACATCGCATCCATATTCACATGAAGACTGAATGAGAAAAAAAAAGTGACTTCTTTGTAGTTGTCAGTCATCTTTAGAGAACAGTACAAGAAGCCCTGCCCACAAATTTCCACATAAATCTCATTGGTAACTACTATTTGTGTAACTGGGCTGAGTTCTAAGTCTGGTAAAGGTGGTGCCCTCTGGAGGGGTTTGCTGATGAGAATGAATAGCCCCAGGGAAAACGCTAAGTTTTGCAGTTTGGGGTGGAGATTCTGATGAGAAATAAAAGGGACTGAAGGAAAAGAAGAATCAGTCACCATGATGTAGGAAAAGAATCTGTCGCCATTATGCAGGAAAAGAAAAAGGAGCAACAGGAAATACAGCCGCCAAGATTGAGAGTTTGGAAATCAGTCGCCAGAAGTTTTTGAGCCTCTGGGATATAAAATTTAGGATTGAGCATTTTTGGAATCTTCAGTGACTTTGGGGCCAGTGACTTTGGAGGCTTTGCAAGTAGCCAAGCATCGGAAACTGCTCCCAGTTTTGTCTTTACCGCAGTTGAAGGAAGGAGAGGCGCAAAGCAGGTGCCTTCCTAAAATGTGTGAGTGTAGTCTGTTGGGCCGTTTGGTCGCTGTAGTTGCTCTTTGCAGTGTTGTTGGCCTGGTGCTTCACTAGGTCACCATGGCAGTTCCAGGAGCATCTCCAGTTGTGTTCTGTGTTGTCCTCGTGAGTTGGAACCTGGCCTACAGTCTGATTGTTGCGCGTCTGCAGAAGCAGGAAGATGCCGTTTTGGAAATGTGGCCTTTTGGAAATTGGAAGAGGAGTGCCACATCAGCAGTGATGGGAAGATGCCACCTTTATTACTTTTCTGGGACTTAAAGGACTGAACAATGCTTTAAGTAAGGTAAATGGCCATATGTTGACTTCAGTAATTCTTTGCTTTTTCCTGTTTGTTAAATAAATCCCATTGTTATTGTTCCCTAAGCCTGAGTAGTCTTGCAATTGTGCACGCAGGTGCAAAACCAAGATAGTGACCGGTAAACAATTGGGGCACTGCCTTTGGCCAAATTTTGAAGCCCCTTTTGCCCAGTATCATTTGCAGGGGAGGTTGGGAAATAGAAACTTTAATTAGGTCCATGTCATCTCTGAAATATGTATATCAGTTATTCATGAAAAAAGTGGAGAATGCAATTTTAAGCAACTAGCATTACATATATTAAAACAAATCCCTACTTTAATAATGTGTGTGTGTGTGTGTGTGTGTGTGTGTGTGTGTGTGTACACCCACACAAGAATAAGTAGCATCTGACCTTGGGCTCCATGTGGGGAGATCACAGAAAGCAGTGGGAACTGTAATGAGTTGAAGAACACATCTCTTACAAAAGCACGACCAGATCCTACCACAATTTGGGAATTTGGGAACAGATTCCACTATGGCTCCAATTTTCCAAGAGAAGCAGGAACTCATACTTTCATGGGAATTGTCCTTATTTTAAATCAAAAGTCAAGTAAGATGGCAGTAGCGTGCAGATGCAGGGCTTGTTCATCAATATGCATGCTAGATCACAGCATGTAAAGTCAACCCCTCAAAGGAGAATCATAACCACAGCACACGCTATGAGAAATGATCTGCTGGAACAGGGTAGGGATCGAGGGGATGCTTTATAGTGATAGTGGGGTAGTACAACCTATAAGAGAGGGGTGACTGCTGGGCAGAGCCACCTGTGGCTGATTCGGGACATGCAAGTATCAGGCCCGGCATGCACAATTGGTGCCCACAACAGGGCACACTATTGACACTATTGGAGAGGGACAGGAGTGGGGGCTGCAGAGCTAAGACTATTTGTTTGAGCCTGAAGCTCCCAATATAAAACAGCTGGAGCCTGAATTATCAGGGAGAAACAGATCAATTCAGATTACCTGTGTTTTCCCCTGGAGGCGGGCAGGGGAGTTAAAAGTCAAAGCCAAGCCTGTGATATTCAAAACACCTGAGAAACGAAAACTAAAACATAACAAAATGGCAATAAGGCATAAGTGTTTATGTCACAATAATCACCTTAAAGGTAAGTGGTCTGAATTCACCAAAGTGTGTAGAGCAGCTGAATGACTTTTAAAACAAAATTCAACCTTCTGCTGTTTATAAGAAACCCATTTTACCAACAAAGACAAGCACAGACTTCAAGAATTAACGGCCATGGGCTTCCCTGGTGGTTCAATGGGTTAAGTCTTAGCACTATGAAGCTATCTGCAAGCACTGCAGCACGAGTTTGATCCCTGGCCAGGGAGCTTAAACCACATTGCACAACAGATCTCTCCTATCTCACCCACTGCTCCCCTCAGCAGCGTACTTCAGTAGATTCTCCTGTTCTACGCCCTACTCTGTGTTCTCTGGTGAATCCTCTCACCACCCCACACCTCTGGCCTATACTATAGTTGTTGTATGCGTAAATAAATAAATCTTAAAAAAAAAAGTTAAAGGCTGAAAGATAGTCATATAAGCAAATGACAATGAAAAATTTACCACCAACTGTATTTATATCATAAAATAAACTTCCAATTAAAGAAGATAAGATATAGATACAGATGTCATGTTATGACTAAGAGCCTAATAAAACAAGAAGAAATAACAGTCATAAATATATATAAGCTAAATAGTGGAGCATCAACATATATACAATATTTAACAATAGAATTAAAGAAGAATATTGACAACACAGTGATACTAGTAAATTTTTATACCCCACCTACAAAAATGGACAGAGCAAAAGACAAAGAATGAATAAGGACATACAATAAGCCTTAAATGAGGAGCTGAACCAAACAAGTCTAACAGATACCTAAAGAACATGCCATCCAAAAATTGCTTAATATGCCATTTTTTCCCATGTGCACATGGAACATCTTCAAGATGTTCCTCACAGGTTAATTGTGGGTATTACCACAAAGATCAAGATTATCCCAAGTACTCTCTCTGATCATAATGCCATAAAGCTGGAAATCAACTATAAGAAAAAAAGGAATAGTATGAAATCATGGAGTCTAAAAAATATATTACTTAATAGCTATTTGATAAAACAGAAGTAAAAAAAAATTATCTGAATGAAAATGAAGTTATAAATGCCCAGAATCTATACCTTTCACCAAAAACAGTCTGAAGGGGAAAGATAATTGCAATATGGGACCGAATTAAGAAGAAAGAAAAATATCAAATGAACAACCTAATAGCACACTTTGAGTAGCTTAAAAAAAAAAAGAGAAACAGGTTAGTAGAAGGAAGGAAGTAGTAAAAATAAAAACGAAGATAAATAGAACAGAGATAAAAATATAATGTAAAAATTAAATGAAACCGAGTTGGTTCTTTCAGAAAGTAAACAAAATAGAAAACCTCTTGCTGGGCTAACAGTGAGAAAACAATAAATAGAATTACAAATGAAAGAGGAGCAAACACCATAGCTAGCACAGAAATACAAGGATTTTTTTTTTAAAGATTTATTTATTTACCCAAGGGGAATACAAAATGTAATGGATATAAATAACAATAAAAAATTAAAAAAAAAGATTTATATATTTATTGCATACAAGCTGGGATGTAGGCCAGAGGTGTGGGAGGATGAGAGGATTCACCAGAGACAGAGTGAGGAGCAGAACAGGCAGCCTGACTGAAATACACTGCTGAGGGGAGCAGTGGGCAAGGCAGGAGAGGTCTGTTGTGTCACGTGGGAAGCTCGCTGGCCGGGTATCTAAAACTCATGCTGCAGTGGCTCTGGACAGCTTCATAACGCGGTGATGTAACCTGTTGCACCACCAGGGAGGCCCAGAAATACAAAGGATCTGAAGAGACTACCATGAACAACTATGTATGAATAAATTTGATAATCTTGAAAAATGGACAAATTTCTAGGTGAACATAGTTTCTCAAGACTTTCCCCAGGAAGAAAAGGATGTCTTGAACATACTGATTGAAAGAATGGAAATTGAAACAACAACAGCAAAATATGAAAAACAAAAGCCCAGGGCCAGGCAACTTCACAAATGAATTTTATCAAACCTTTATAGAAAAATTAATCTTGGTCAAATTGTTTTTCAAAGTACAACAGCAAGGAATGGCCCCTAAGACATTGTATAATGCCAACATAACCCTAGTACCAAAATCAGGTAAAGACGGCACAAGAAAAGGTAAAAATCTTCAACAAAATATAAGCAAATTGTATTCAACAGTGTATCAAAAGGATTACACAACATAAGCAAGTGGGATTTATCCCAGGGATACAAGGACAGTTTAATATATAAATTAATCAATATAATTTGTCATATCAACATAGATAAAAATAAAAATCATATGATAGTATCAATAGATACAGAGAAAGTATTTTATAAGACTCAATACCCATTTATGAGAAAAATTTCAGGAAGGAACAGGAGGCTACTTCAATATAATAAAGGTCATGTATCACAAACCAATAGCCAATATAATACGTAATTGTGAAAAACTGAAAGTTTTCCCTTTACGATCATAAACAACACAAAGATGCCCATTGCTATCACTTCTGTTTAACATAGTATTAGGGATTTTGGCCAGAGCTATCAGAAAAAAACAAGAAATAAGGGGAATGAAAGCTGGAAAAGAAGAAGTAAAACTATCACTATTTGCAGAAAACCCTAAAATAAAAAAATTATTAGAAATAAAATATATAAAAGAAAAACATTTAGTGATAAATTCCATGACATTGTGAGTAAAGATGTTTTTGGTGACTAGACCCTAATGGCAAAGGAAATAAAAACAAAAATAATTAACTGGATTACCTAAAGTTAAAAAGTTTTTATACAGTGAAAGAAAATACAAGATTAAAAAGACACCCTGGTGAATGGGAGAAAATATTCACACAATATATAAGAGACAAAGTATTAATAGCCAATATATATTAAAAAAACTCACACAATTCAACAGTAAAAAAACAAATAGTTAATAAATGGGCAGCAGATATGATCAATTTACCAATGAGTATACCTAGAAGGTCAACAGACATATGAAAATATGTCCATGAACACTCTCATTAAGAGAGATGGAGGTTAAAACCACAACGAGATCCCATCTCACACCCATGAGCTTGGCACATATTAAGATCTCCAATGCTAATTGCTGCGGAGAATGTGGAGAAAGAGGGACTCTATCACACTCTAGAGAAAATGTAAATTGGTGCAAACATTACAGAAAGCAATCTGGATTTACTTTTAAAAACTAAAATGGGAATACCATATGACCTAGCAATCCCAGTCTTGGGCATATATCCAAAGAAAATGAAACCATTAACACAAAATCCCAGTGTTCTACACTGGTCAAAGCAACATTATTTAGAACAGTTAGAACACAGAAGCAGCCAAAATATCCATCAATATACAATTGGATCCAGAAGATGTGGTGTAGACACAATATGGAGTATTACTCAAGCATAAGGAAAATATGAAATGTAGCCATTTACAGCAGAATGGAGGGAGTTTGAGAGAATTATGTGTAGTAAAGCAAGCAGGAATGATAAAAACAAATACTGGACACTTGTATAGCAGATAATTTGAAAATATAAAAATACTTTAAAAAATTAGTGGACATTATTAATTACCATGAAGGCTCTGAGGTTGAGGGGGGGTCAGGAGTGGAACAGGGGATATAAGGAATGGTGGTGAGGGGAGTAAATAAATAAATCAACACCCATATTTTAAGGAAAACTCTGTCTAAATTTTGTCATATGTATCTAACTTCCAGTTTGCAATCTCTGATGAAGAAGATCCAGGTTTCCTTGGGGCAACGGTTTAGGAAATAGAATCTCCTGACATACAAAGTGAGGGAGGTGGAGCTTGAAATGAAGATATAGGTGACCAGCTCTAAAGACCAGGCAAAGATATATCTGGACCGCAGGCAGCCCTTCAATCATTTGGCCATCATCTCGCCTTTGCCAGTCAGAAGAGGTTGATTCTGAGACCCAAATGTGCAGCATTTCCGTAAGCACAATTCTGGTTAATTAACTCCTGCCTGTCCTTAGTAAATGCCCTGGCACAAACCAGACAAATTCCCATTACACGTCTACTCTACACAGATTTCTCTTTTAACCAGCAGATGGCAGCAAATGTTGACTGAACTTAGGCTCTAACTTAGGTCTTCAGAGTTGTTCTTTTTGATATTTTCTTTGGCTTTTGTCAATAAAAGTAACGCAATTTCTTTACATTTTCCTCACTATGTTCTCACTGAGAAGCAAGACGGTTAATCCACTGTACACCTAATTTGTGCTTTTGAAAGGGTCGTCTTAAAAGTCCTAAAATATAAAATAGTGGAGTGAAGGTCATTCCTTGTTAATGCAAGGATATAAAATTTCATATACAGCACCAAGGAAATAATTATTTAATCTTCATTCTAAGGACAGCTTTTAATAAAATACTTGAGTCTTTTTTTAATTTCTAAGTAGAATACAACTTCAAGACACAAAAAAATGGTAAACACTATTATTATTTTATGAATAACTCACACATTTGCCCAAACCCATTCCTTTAAAATATACATATCGTTCGAATGACCTGGAGACGTACATACATGCTGGGAAAAGTTATTGGGTATAATTCCTGCATGTTATTAATCTCTTGTTATGTCATCATGTCACTGAAGCAAAAATGTAAATATTTTTGAGAGTTTTGTTATGTCAGTAGTGATTATGAAATAAGTAAATAAATAAATGTTTTTGAGGAGAACAGAAAATAATAAATTAACTCAGGCATTAGAGAGCATTAGGTTTGCAGACCAATTATTTCCATACTTCATGCTTCAAAATTTTATACAATATAATTAAGTGTAAAAATGTTAACCAAAATCTCAAATAATCCATGAAACAAGACATACAGCAGATGAAAAGTCATATTACACACAAGTAAGAAGGAGATGTGATATGGGAAGTAGGAGTTTCCAGTGCTTGTAGATGTCAACAGAATTGACATATACTTTGGATTTATTAAGAGATGCAAAGAAACATAAAGATGAATGTTAAAGGTATGTACATGGAAAGGCGACAGACTGAGAAAGATGCTGTGGTAGTGCTGAAGGGATCAAAATCAACCTTGTATCTTAGAACTACAGAATCACAGAGGTTGAATGAGAGTGTGGAAGTTTTCTAGTGTGGACTTCAGCCTGCCCAAATTCTTTTCCTTTCTCTGTATCTTTGGATATGTTTATCTGGCTTCTGCTGATGGCTTCCATTAATCCAGAGCTTTTGACATTTTGCTGTAAAGATTTTATTTTCAAAACACTTTTCTTGCTATAAATTTCTTTTTTTTAAATATATATTTTTAATGTTATTTATGTCTTTTACATTTTCTATTCCCCTTGGGTAACCCACCACCAATTCACCCGTGATCCATCTCCGTGGTCCCTTGTGTTCTTTTCAATTCCATTTTGTGCCCTTATCCTCTTCTCCCCCGCCGCTCCCCACCCCCCACCCACTGAGTGTCTCTCTCCTATTTGGTTTCCTTATAGTCCTGTTATAAGTGAAACCATTCAATATTTTTCTTTTTCTTTCTGGCTTATTTCACTGAATATGGTCCCCTTTGATTCCATCCATGTCGCTGCAAATTGCATGTGTTTATCTTTTTTGAATGCTGAATAGTATTCCATTGTGTATATGTACCACATCTTCTTGATCCAATCATCTATTTTTGGACATCTGGGTTGCTCCCATACCTTTGCTATTGTGAATAGTGCCGCAACAAACATATGGGTGCACGTATCCTTTCGGATTAGTGTTTTTGTATCCTTTGGGTAAATTCCCAAAAGTGGGATTGCTGGGTCATATGGAAGCTCCATGTTTAGCAGTCTGAGGAATCGCCATACAGACTTCCATAGTGGTTGGATCAGTTCACATTCCCACCAGCAGTGTAGAAAAGTCCCTTTTTCTCCACATCCTTTCCAGCATTTGTTGTTGCCTGTATTTTTAATGTGTGCCATCCTCTCAGGTGTGAGGTGGTATCTCATAGTGGTTTTGGTTTGCATTTCCTTGATTATAAGTGATGTTGAGCCTTTTTTCATGTATCTGTTGGCCATTTGCTTTTCTACTTTGGAGCAGTGCCTTTTGAGCTCTTCTGCCCATTTTTTGACTGGGTTATTGGCTTTGTTTTTGTTGAGTTGTGTGAGTTCCTTGTAAATTTTTGTTAGCAGTCCTTTATCGGATGTATTGTGTACAAAGATCTTTTCCCAGTTGGTAGGGTGTCTGCTAGTTTTGGTTAATGTCTCTTTTGCTGTACAGAAGCTCTTTATTTTGATGTAATCCCATCTGTTTATCTTGTCCTTCACTTCCTTCGCTTTGAGGGATGTGTCTTTCAAGATTTTGCTGAGATGTATGTCATGTAGAATTTTGCCTATATTTTCTTCTATAAATTTTATGGTTTCGGGTCTTACGTCCAGGTCTTTTATCCATTTTGAGTTGGCTTTTGTGTGAGCATCCCCTACGTTGTAGAGGTAAAAACAGAATATACTGTAATCTCATTATTTCCTCCTCAGTTGCTCCAGGACATGAATAGTTTAGTAAATATTTTGCATTTTCTCCCTAAGCATTTACTAGGTTATTTTTCTTTAAAAAAAAAAAAGATCTTCTACACTTCATACACTTCAGAGTCCAGATTAAAAGACTGCTGGTTTTGAAACCCACCTTTGACACTTACTAATATTCTTGGGCAAATTATTTAACTTTGCTTAATCTCAGATCTTCTTATTGTGAAATGCAGATTAAAAATACTACCTACACAGGGTCTCCCTGGTGGCGCAATGGCTTGAGTCTCAGCCGTGAATTCGATCCCCAGCCAGGGTGCTAACCCACATGGCGCAGCAGACCTCTCCTGCCTTACCCGCTGCTCCCCTCTGCAGTGTACTGCAGTAGGTCTGCCTGTTCTGCTCCCCATTCTGTCTCTAGTGAATCCTCTCAATGCCTCACACCTTTGGCCTATACCCCAGTTCTTGTATGCATGAATAAATAAATCTTTAAAAAAAATACTACCTACATCACAAGGTTCTTATGGGAATCATGAAATAATGTTTATAAAGAATTTAGTACAACATGCAAAGTAGATTCTCAAGTTTTTTCTCCTCTCCCCCCACCCTGCCGTCCTCCTCCCAATTACTACTATTACTAAAGTTGCTCATACTATAGGCATTTTCACCTAATATGTATTGAGTATTCTATTAACATGTTTTTCTTAATTAAAATATCATTTATAGTATTCCTATATATGTATACGCAATAACTTATTTAACTTATTTAACATATTTTAACTTATTTAATAACTTATTTAACTTATTTTAACTTATTTAATAACTTATTTAATGTATATGCATTTAACTTATTTAACTTATTTAATAACTTATTTAACTTATTTAACCAATAACTTATTTAACTTATTTAATACTGTAAATTTTAGAGAACATAGAATTCATGAGATTTTGACAGTCATTAGTGAAACATTAAAATTTTAGCTATTTACATATATATTGTAGATATAATTGGCAATCTTGTTCCTCTTTATATCACTTAATGAGTTCAGTAACTGAACTCTGACTACCTAATACAGATTTTAGATGACATTCACTGATTCAATAAAAAAAGAAGTCCCCATGAAATATAAATGATGACTGAAATGGCCAAATATAGAAAATTGTCTTTTAATTATAAAAAACTCTTTATATTAAATGGAATAAGTATATGACCCATAAGGTCACAAGACCCAGAGTTAATGTATTTCCCATGTTAAACTTCTTCAGGTTGATAATAATTTGCTTAACATTTATAAATATTGTGCTGATAGTTTATTAATTCTGTGGATTTTTGCAATTTCCCCCCTCATTGCTAATTCATTTTTCTTTCTTCAATGTTTTCTTCCTCCTGCCTCCCCCTCCATGTCTCAGTAGAGACCGTGACTTGGTCTCCTAGTCCATTTGACCTTTCTCGATGTCATGGTCAAGTGTAGATTTTTCTGGATTTTTATACACAAAGCAGTTTTATACTTTGAAAACTTTTAATCTTTTGATTTACTTTGCAAAATCTTAAAAATCATAAAATTTTATTGTTTAAGGAAACAGTTAAGAAGTTCAGACAAAGTCTTCCTGAAGAATGTTTGTACTTTCTTGAGGCTTATATGTTATAAAAATTCTGAGCTTAGATTTAGAAAGCTTATTTTAAAATGCTGGGGATCTCATACAGTTCTAAGAAACTCAGACAATCTTCACACTGTAAACCGCCTATCAATGTCAAAATTTAAAAAGCACAACTTGATATTCATCTCTGACTGTATATATTGTCATGTATGTATATATGTATATATTTCTAAAATTAGCACTGGTGTCAGAAGTAGCAGTTTTATTAGTGAGGATAGTTTTGAATACCCTTTGAAACTAAGGACAAAGACAGCGTTTATTTGTCCCAACAGTTAGATCAAATCTTGCCGTAACCCCTTTATTACCAAAAAATAATATTGTCTTAAAAAACCACAGCTTAAGACATATTTATGTCAATTACAAACTTCATTTATTACTTAAGGGAAATAAATATTTTATATCCTCAAGGGGCTCTTCTCATAAGAATTATTTCATTTTTTTAAGCATTGAAAGAATGTGACATTAGAGATAGACTCCTATTTTATCACCTATCTTAATATGCACACACAGTTCCTATCTTCATGTGTTCTTTAAAAAACATTTGTTTTACATACATTCACATTCATCATGTTTCTGTAGTATAGTGGTTATCATGTTCATCTAACACATTCTCACTCACCCTAATAATACAAGTATAGGGCCTCCCCGGTGGTGCTCCTGCCTTGCCCGCTCCTCCCCTCAGCAGTGTATTTCTGTTGATCTGCCTGTTCCGCTCCCCACTCTGTCTCTGGTGAACCCTCTTGCCGCCCCACGCCTCTGGTCTGTACCCCAGCTTGTATGCATAAATAAATAAATCTTTTTAAAAAACAATACAAGTATAGTCATAGCTGAGACTCTTAATTGACTTCTCTTTCCAAGGAAATCTTTTTTGGGGGCAGGGGGAGCAGCGGAGAGCTCTGTGTACTTACCAGGTATGGTTCACGACGTTGGGTAAGCCAGCTTCTTGGCATCAGCTTCTCTTCTGTAAAGCAATTGCTGAAAGATCTCATTTGATTGTGAAATGTTACGTTTTACCCCGTGCAGCCCCTTGAATTTGGGAGCTTGCCCCAGAGCAGTACATAAAAAGGTAATCACTGCACCCTCAGATTTTTCATGATTTCCATTTGAACTTTTTATCTTGAACTGAAATGCATTCCATTTTCTAAACGGTCATGCTGATTCTTTTACCTTTTGATGATCAGATTTCTTTCACTTATGGTTTTGCCTTATCTCTCAGAAGTGTTTATTTGCTCCTCTAGCACTAGCTGATTTTCCAGCAAATAACCACGCACCTCCTATTCCTTTGCTGTGGCATCAACAGGTAAAAACTTGGTCGTGGTCACTCATCTGGTTCTTTGACCTTGCACCTTTAGCAGAAGCATTTGGGATTGATGTCCTTGCCAGTTTTACCCTACCAGGGAGGGAACTTGCTTAATGATTCTTTAGCTCTCTTGCCTACAATGTTTTCTGTTTCTTATACAAATGCTGCCCATCCTTCAAGAATCAGCACATGTCCTAACAAGTGGGTGAAATTTTCCTATTCATACTATGTCACCTATCATTGATGTTTCTCACTTTGGACTCATATCAATAGTTGTTACCTGGATGATATCTGGCAATAGAGGATAGAATAATTTTTTTAAGTGAGCTTGGAGGTCATTTAGTCAACTCGCATCATGCAATATTCCTTTCTCTCATATTTCTCACTAAGGCTTAGTTGGGAGAATTATACTACTTGGGAAAACATTCTGTTTGTTGAATAACCCAAATAACTTTGCTATCGGTTTTTTCCTTTGGACAGTTGGTTCTGGGATATTATCAGTGAACGTATATCAATGAACTCGGTTTAAGAAAAGATAAAATGTGTTCCCAGGAGAGATACAAATTTAGCTGTTCAGAACACTCCAGCTTGTCAACTTTGGAGAAAGGGCAGAACATAGAGAACCTCAGAATAAGGGGGAGGGTAGTTATGTGCTATGGATGGATGGTGGCTATCTTTGATCTGAGGTTTCCTGGTGGAGGAGAGTTGAAGTGAAAATGTTAGATTTATTAATCTTCAGAGACTAGAACTTCTACATGGTAGATATATTTTTTCCTACTAAAAATCTGATGATTATAATGATAATGGTGATGATGACAGTGAAGATGATGATTTTGCTACATAAAGGGGTTAAAAGTGACCTCTGTTTATTGGAGCCTATCTTGTTCACATCTTTGCAGTAGGCTAGGACTGTTAGTTCAATGTTCACCCGTGACAAAACTGATGTTTTTCACACTTCTAATTATTTTAAAAATAGACCCAAAAGACACATTTTTAACCATGCAGAGACCATTTGCTTTACTTATCTGGTGAAAAGCACCTATACCTGGTAGCCATAGATAAGACAAATAGTAAAGCAATAAAAGACCCCAAACCATTGTTCTCTTCTGGAGCTCTCTGACTCAGAGACTCTACCTTGTGGCTCAAAGACATTGCTCAGACACTTGAATCCTTTCTCAAATTCCCTTCTCCTGAGGGAACCCCTTTGCCCTGTGCCCTTCTTAGGCCTTGGCACCACCTTCTGGGTAGTGGAGCTAAAGTCACTGGAAGGTCTGCCATGAGGAACTTCCTCTCTCATGCAAGTGTATCCCAGAGCTGGCCACTAAAGCTCACTGTGCAATATTACCATCTCCTGGTCCTGGCTATTTCTTGATCACTCCTGAAATCCTCAAACTCACAAGATGTGTATGGTAAGAGGTAATGCTGTACCAAAGTTAGTCTCCTTTGCAGACCTCCAGTCACAACATCTGCTAGACAGTATGTTTTTATTTCCAGAGATAAATGCTATGGACTGTTTCTTGGTATCCATCCAGAAAAGTTCCCTTGTGCATATATGCTTATTCATGTTGTAATGGTCTGCTAGAGCTGCCATAACAAAATACTACAGATGGGTGGCTGAAACAACTGTTTATTTTCTCATAGTTCTGGAAGCTGGGAGTCCAAGATTAAGATGTCGGCAGGTTTGGTTTCTCCTTGGCTTGCAGATGACTGCTTTCTTGCTGTCTTCTCACTAGAACTTTCTTCTCAGCATACCTAGAGGCTCTCTATATATTCTAATTTCCTTTTTTTAAAATTTATTTATGCATACAAGCTGGGGTACAGACCAGAGACGTGGGGTGGCGAGAGGGTTCACCAGAGACAGAGTGGGGAGCAGAACAGGCAGATCTACTAAAGTACACTGCTGAGGGGAGCAGCGGGTGAGGCAGGAGAAGTCTGCAGCGCCATGTGGGAATCTCCCCTGCCGAGTGTCCAACTCACCTCGCAGCTGCCGATAGCTCCACAGCTCCACATGGCAGCGCCTAACCGCTGTGCCACCAGGGAGGTCCCTAAGCTCCTCTTTTTATAAGGATATCAGATAGATTGGATTAGAGCCCACCTGAATTGCCTCATTTCAACTTCATTGCTCCTTAAAAGCTCGACGTTCAAATACAGTAACATTCTGAGGTATTAGAGATTAGGGCTTCAACATATGAATTCAGAGGGAAACAATGCAGCCCATATCCTTTAGAAAAATACTAACAGAAAAATACTTATAAAATCTTACTATAGGCCCAGCGGTTGGGTGCTGTGCTGTGGAGCTGTCAGCAGAGGCAACTCGAGTTCCACGCCCAGCAGGGGAGATTCCCACATGCAGCGCAGACCTCTCCTGCCTCCCCCGCTGCTCCCCTCAGCAGTGTATTTCCAGCGCTCTGCCTGTTCTGCTCCCCACTCTGTCTCTGGTGAGCCCTCTTGCCACCCCATGCCTCTGGCCTATACCCCAGCTTTTATGCATGGATGGGTAAATCTAAAAAAAAAAAAAAAAAAAGGCCATGGGCTGACGGCCATTTAGAAAAAAAAATCTTACTGTATATACTGTCTTGTGTTTTTTTTTTCATTTCCTATATGTCTTTTCATAAAGCAACAAACAGATACACAGATACATCTATCTACCTTGTTCTTTTAATTACTATGTGGAATCCATTATCTGCATAGTGTATTTTATTTATCCAGAAGCTAACTATGAAACGATTTGACCTCTTCAATTTTCTTTGTCTTTTACAATCAATGCTGTTGTAATATCTTCATAATTATGCTTCCTTTTACAAAGGGATAGTTAAGATACATTTTTTTTAAGTGGCGACTGCTCAGTCAGATGATAAGTAAATTCTCATTTGACTAGTTGTTGCCAGTTCCATAAATAGGGGTGCCAATTTACACTTCCGTTAACAGTACATGTGGAGGTTCCTCAAGCCTGTGCAATGAATGAGTCCATATTATCAAATATTTTCATCTTCATGAATTGAAGTATTAAAAATGATACCTTGATATACTTTTAATTTGACTTCCTTTCATAGACTTGGGGTTGGACATATTTTCATGTACAAGGTTGATGTATTTCTTATAAACTGCCTGTTTAAATCCTTTATTCACTTTTGTCCACATTGGTTTACAGGTTTTTTCCTTAGTGATTTATTTATCAGGACTCTACATAATAGGAAGGAATAAAGTTTTGTCTTAGGTGGTTTTATAAGAAACCAAGTTGCAACACCAACCTGACACTTGGGTCTTCTTAAACAACTTCTTGGGCAAATGGTTTCTGAATCAAAGTATCTTTATCACAGTTATATGAGCACATAGGATGCAAATTTTTATTCTCACACTTTATAATCTCTTATAATGACTGGGGAAATGCCAAAAAATTGGGAAAATTTAGATATCGAACACATTTTATTGATTTCAGATCAGGCACTTTCCAGAACCTTAGCTCCTACAAATTGCATGATTTTGTGACCTTAGTGCACAAGTACAAAATCATTTAGCTAGCTCAATACACACTGCTTTCCTCAAAATTAAAATCTTGATTATAATCAGTAAATCTGCCTGGCAAGTGGAATTAACATTCATGTGAATGGGATTAAAACTTAGGGAACTTGTATCTCTAACCCTGCTCATTCACTGAAACAGACCACACTCTTCCCGCCATTGGCCATAAGTCATGGCACATTCTACCTGCCTGGCATCAGCTCTTCCTTCTCATGCCCTTAAAATGCCCTTTTATCCCCAGAGAAACCTTACCTGACACTCATCTATCCGTTAGTCTGATGTGGGCTGTTCCCATTAGACTTTCAAAGTGCTGTGTCCCTTCCCTTGATAGAACTGAACACAATTGGTAGTCATCAATGTATTAGTTTAGCACAATATCTGAAATATATTAGACACCAATAAAGAGATGAATATATAAAATATAAATCCCTTTTGGGTCTAACCTTGTACAATTTTATAAAATGTCAAATTCCAAAGACGTCATAGATATTTCTCTATCTTATTATTCATAAGGGTACTAAAAACACTTTGTAACAAAAACCTGCATGTCTGGTCAAAATTCAGCTTTCCCTATCGATTTCCACCTATATTTTTGGACACGAGTTATCTGACACATCCTGTCCTCTGTCTTGTTGACTCCATAGCAACCCTTCTCTGTTTTGAACTCTCCACAAGTCTTACTTTGGAACTTAGAAGTGAAGAAAGGCAATTAATACATCCAGAGCTCCTGCTCCAGTGTGTGTGTACAAGTTAAATGTCTTTTATTTTTTATATTTTTATCATCACAACAGAGTTTATGACTGCAATAAAGATGTGAGTGGTTTTTTCAAAGATAAACATCTGAAACAGAGAGGTGGGTTACATTCTAATAGCCTGTGGCTGCTGTCAGAAATAATTTAATGCTTACAGCTTTGTTGGCTGACCCAAGTCCTTTGAAGAAGTGAAGCATGCTACTTACACCATCATGGCGGCCCTGAATCCACTCATTTATATGAGGTGTTTTGTAGTGCTGCTCAATGAAGGCAAGAAACCTGAACTTGGTAATTGAGAATGAATGTCAAGTAGTGTCAAGACGCCTCAATTCATAAGGCTGATAACTCCTTCTGTGATTGCATTTCCATTTTTACAGCTGCTTCAGGGCCAGGTTTGCCAGCCTTGTTTGGGAAAGTATAAATATTACAGGACTCTTGGTACTGTCTGAAAAGAAACTACTGTTTTTTAAAAATTCATTTCTAAGATTATAGAATTGTCCAGCTATTACAGAGACTTTATACAATTTATAGGGAAACAAAAAGAAAAGAAGAAATAATATTTTTAAAATATAAGAAATAGGTAAAGAAAAGAACTAATTTCATGCTACTATCTGAGAAACCACAAATACCTAATAAAAGTGACACTGGCTCTCTCTCTCTCTCTCTCTATATATATATATATATATATTGCCAGTGACATATATATATATATGTCACTGGCAATATACATATATGTGTGTGTGTGTGTGTGTGTATATAGCCAGTGTCACTTTTATATATATATATATATATATATATATATATATATATGGGAACAAAAAACTTTAAATGAAATGAAAAGATTGAATGGTAGTGAGGAATAAAATGCTTTGGAAACACAGCTGCTTAAATGGAATAATATACAAATTGCCCCTAGCATAGAAACTAGCCCCTTTTTCTGTAAAGAGCTAGAGAGCAAATATTTTAGATTTTGCAAGCCAGATGGTGTCTATCATGACTACTCTATCCCAGGATTGTGCAAAATCATCCACTTTATTGTGTGCAAGATCATACGCAATAAAACTTTATAGACACTGAATCAGAATTTTGTATCATTGTATGTGTTATGGATGTTATTTTTCTTTTGATACTTTTAAAACTGTTAAAAATGTAAAAATCATTCTGCGAGTATGAGTTGCACAGCTAATAGGTGGCATGCTGGATTTCACCCACAGGTCATAGTGTGTTGATCCCATGTGCAATATGTGACAGATGCTTCATATCTGTGCCTGAGTCCTTTCTAAAAAACAACCATGTCTCATGAATGAACAATCTGATGGAGAGGAATTGAATTATACTTGGTAGGATCTTTAGCCTTCATGCCAGCATCTCTGAGACATAGTGATGTCTGTTTTTATCAACAGTTTGCTCCACATGGAAGTCTTATCTGGCCAACGTTAATAGACAAAGGCACACATGAACTGTTACAAGGAATTTTCCCTCTAGTCCTCTCATGCCTCACCTCCCAGCTCCCATAAACAACAACAACAAAACAAAAAAACTTTGGTTCCCTTGGACTGATCTGGAAGTCAGATATTAGCAATAATTACTGTGACATAAAGGATATTGTAACAATAAAAATGAACCAGGATACCTTCAAAGAAAGAGAAGATTGAGAGCAATTTGTAAACCTGTAAAACTAAAAATTTAGTTTAACACCATATCACCAGTTTATACTTAAATGGTGAGTCTATCTACTCTCATATTTTTTTCTTGATTATGTATCATCTAATAGTAGACACTTCTTATTTTGAGAGCTTTTTAAAAGAGATTTGGAGCACAACACATTTGGGTATCTCTTT
The DNA here is from genome assembly GCA_004024925.1 of Scalopus aquaticus. Classification (NCBI taxonomy): domain Eukaryota; kingdom Metazoa; phylum Chordata; class Mammalia; order Eulipotyphla; family Talpidae; genus Scalopus; species Scalopus aquaticus. Next base: position 82,854 of record PVIJ01004067.1, on the reverse strand, counting down.
TTTTTCTTATTGTTACACAAATTGTCTTGGTTGGCAGACAATAAGGATATTAGCCAAAAATTATATTGACTATCTTTTCCTGAGAGTACGAACTTGAGACTTTGCTCTAGCTATGGCGCAAACAAAAATACAACATTCGAGTTACTTTCACCGAGTTGATCTGAGTGCTTAGTTTGCTTTAAAGCATCCCTTTTTCTAAACCTTTCATTTTGTGCTAACTAGATACAAAAGAATGGTAATGGTGAGAATCAAGTACTGAATTGTGAGATTGTTTAGTTTGTCTAAGAAAGGAATATATATGTAAAGCAAATGCAAAATTGGATCTGGTGTTCAGGAGTAAATGCTACGCTGACATATTAAATAAATTCTAATAGTTCAAGGAAATAGCTTCAGATTTGAGATGTTTAATAATTCAGAAAATAATTTTGAAAGGGAATACAGCACTTTTACCATTTTGTTGTGCTGGTATTCTTGTATTTTAAAAAGCAAGTGACAAAAGTCATATTTGTTTTCAGGGCATTTAATACGCTTTGGGAGGCCCATATAAAACTACCCCAAAGATTTGGATAGAAGTTTTAGGCATTTATTTACATATTTCCCAATCACAGAGTCAGCTTATTATCTAGAGTCTTCCCAGTAACAAATACCCTGATAATTGAGGTCTTTGGTTTTTACTCGGATGTCAGGCATTGTCCAGGTGTCTGGGACTACTTAGCATTTCTATGCCACTTTAGAGATGCTTTCAGACTTTGGGTGGCTAACGAGCTGTGTTTTGTACAGCACTAAGGATCTTAATCTGATCGAATGGTGGTACTGAAAAGCTCCCTTGGTTTTTAATATGATGATCTAATGCTAGTAAATTGCAGTCCCTTGTTATTATACATAGATCAAGACATTCCATTCTGGACATGGACTGTCACCTCTGTAGACCTTATTCTCTTGCTGGAGATCAGAGGATCTCAGGGCCACAGGAACAAGTTTGAATGTTTTTATTTTGCCCACAAGTATTCCTTCCTCCCATTCACATCCTGAATGCATTTTAGTCCAAATAGAGCCTTCATAGATAAATGGATGGTTCAGGTAGCAAGTAATTACAAATCACATTATCACTGGATAGCTAAATAATTTATTATGAATGACATAGGTTAAATTTATTTTTAAATGCTGCTTTATTTATGGGCTTTCCATTCACCTCAGTAGTTTTACATTTTTTTATCTTTAGATGTTGAAGCTAATACAGATCGATCATAGTGGGGCTTCGTAGTCTTAGTAAGAAAATACCCATTAGTTCTCTGAGTCTCATATAACTTAGTTTAAATAGTCAACATTTGCTAAGTCCCTGATGTTCCTCCATTAGCTTCATTGTGAGTTTAATGTTTGCTCTTTCTATTTCTTCTACTCATTTTTAAAGCAGTTCTTGTTATCAGGTATTTTTATTTTCAAGTAGCTTCCTTGCTTTTGGTCAATGGCAAAACTATTTTACTTTATCCAACATCTGGCGGAGAAATACAATAACATGGTCAAAATGATAGCTTTGGGTTAGTTAGATTCAAGAGAGAGCTATTAAGTTGAATTATGACCATTAATAATGTCAACCTTCTGAAAACCAACTTACCTGAGAACAGCTAAGTGTGCTCTAATTGAAAAAAAGTCAAATGTAGAGGTTTTCACTTGCATTTTAATTGACTCCCCCCTTTATTGAAAGCTTATTCTTTCAATCATGCAGAAGGTTTTGGGTGATTAAAAAAAAAACAACTTTCTTGGTTCACCATGTGAAATGGTGTTTAAACTTAGTATCTCCAAGAAATGAAATGCTTTTTGCCTTTTCATTATATCATTTAAAGGGTTTGGGATTTTTTTTAAAGACTTATAAAAGCTTTTTTTTTGTTGGCACCCAAAAAACTATTTCTTATTAACCAGCTACAGTTAATGTAAAATAAATAAACAAGCTTAGTTTTGACATGGGTTCAATTACATTGGTAGGTCTTGAGCATCAAAGACAGGTTTTCTTTCTGTCTGTCTTTTTTTTTTCCTATTACAAAAAGAAAGAGAACTTAAGTAAAAATTGGAGGTTGCTGCAGCTGTTAAAAGCACTCTGAAGCCCATTGAGTAAGAACAGAGCTGTTGAATAATGCAGACAAGATAATGAACAGTAGACAAATGATCCCAGGAGACTCCCCGCTGGGTAAAGAGAGTATATACTTAGAGGCTAGATTTATTATCCTAACATCTTTTCTGGTGACCTCCAATTTATTGGAAATACCTGAGACATTTATAAACTGTGTGTTCTTCCCTTTTCACCAAAGCCAGATTTGCTTACCATTTCTACCTCAGCTTCCTGAAGTCACATAGCAAAGTTGCAAAACTTTCTCTTTGAAAGACGAAAGAGATTTAACTCCTAGTTTAAACAGCATTAAGAACCAGGAAAGCAATGTCATGGTGTATTTGTTAACTGAAGTGCAAACGTTACTCTGTAGATCAGAGGAACGAATTCTAGGCAGAAGGCTTTCTTGTGTACTAAAAATTGCCAGGGTTAAACCCTTAGTTACTAGATTTACCAATACAGCATTTTAGAGATACAATCTATACCGTACAAAATTTGAGTTATTTTCTAACAAAGGCAAAATTATGTGATTATAATACTGTGGGATTATAAATCACCTTTGTTTTAAAATGAGCGTTCTTGGAGAGATTTTGATTCATAACTTATGTTTTGAATGCAATTTATCAATTTTTATCTTACACAATCTCACAGTTAAATTCAGTGAGAACTTCAGTTTAGAATCGAACAAATTGTTCCATAAAGGAAAAGTTTCCAAAGTCGTGAATACAATAGTTTAGGGAATCTTTGGAATATACATTGAATTTCTAAGCCTTGGGCCTCCCTGGTAGAGCAGCGGTTGAGCACTGCGCTGTGGAGCTGTCAGCAGCGCGCGATGCAAGTTCGACGCCGGGCCGGGGAGAATCCCACATGGTGCGGCAGACCTCTCCTGCCTCTCCGGCTGCTAACCTCAGCAGTGTATTTCTGATTTGCCTGTTCGCTCCCCGCTCTGTCTCTGGTGAGCCCTCTCGCCACCCCACGCCTCTGGCCTGTACCCCAGCTTGTATGTATAAATAAATAAATCTTAAAAAAAAAATGAATTTCTAAGCCACCTGCTTCATTTCTTAAACTTTGCTGGTTTCTCAACAATATCTTAGGAAAAACAAAATGAACAAAACTTGCTTTAAACTTCCATTATCCTGACCTACCAGACCAATTTGCCTTAGAGGTTTGACAGCTTAATATATGCTAATTATGTCAGTATGTTTATTAATTAAAAATAACAAAATTCTGAAAAACTTTGTTTCTTGAAAAGTTACTTCTCTAAGTGTTTCTTCATATTCATCATTTCAATCACACTAAGACAAAAGTTTGAAATTTATATGTGAATAAATGAAATGGAAAAGTTCTATTATGAAGAAGTGGTGGAATTGAATGGGATTAAGTGTGAACTTGGAATAGTTGGAAGTTTTCCCCATTCTTCTGAGACATCCTGGAAAGAAAATCAAGGTGGGGTTTTGCAGTAGGCTGATGGTGCATGTGGAAATCATAATAAAAGTTAGATAAAATAACTTAATATAGCTGAAAGGATGTTCCATTACACTGTGGTAGGTGCTGAAATAGCTTAAGCATATGACATTAAATGCCCAATATATCACAAAACAACTAACGCCATGTCTGTATGACGAATCTATTTGTCCTTTTCCACCTTATTTGACCTCTGTAATGACTGAATTCTGAGTTCTTGACCAATTGATGTCTAATTATTTAAATCTTGTTAATGAGCTAATTAGACTATCTTCCAGTGTCACTCGAGGGCACCACAATAATTTCTGAATAGTCAAGCCAGCAATGCACATAAATCCAATCACAGACGTTGAACAGCAAATTGTATGATTAGTTATAATTAAGCCTTTGGTGGTATATTACGTATAATGTGTGTATTCCTGCTAACTAAATAAAATGGTAAAATACATAATAGAACATATTAAATATATGTACTCATAAATTATACACATTCATTCATTCATCCTTAACTATTTTTTAGAACTTACTATGAATAGGGGCACTGTTTTAAACGGGGATTCTATGGTGAGCAACATCGCTAAGATACTCTATGGAGCTTACATTTTAGAGGGAAGAAGGGCAATAAATATGTGCCTATTAAATGGACATTCATTCATTCAACCACCAAACATCACATAATCACTCTGTGCTGAGTACTGGAGCTCACAATCCTGCTCTCGAGGAGCTCACAGTCAGTTGGGGAAACAGGTAAATGACAAAAACATTACAGCATTTTGTCAAAGTTACATCTAAGATAGAATTTCCAGTTTAAAATGGTAAATTAAACAAGTGGCTTTATCTTATCTCAACCTCATCTTGGAACCTCAAGATAGTAATAGTAAAGGAGTAGAGAATGCATAAACTCACAAGGACAAAAAGAAGAGGAAGGAAAAGATATTAGAAAAGATTAAATTTTTTTTTTAATTAAAAAGAAGATAGACAACCGGGCCTCCCTGGTGGTGCAAGGGTTAAGTCTCAGCACTATGAAGCTATCAGCAGCCACTGCAACATAAGTTTGATTCCTGGCCATGGAGATTCCCACATGGCTCAGCAGACCTCTCCTGTCTTGCTGCTGCTCCCCTCAGTAGTGTATTTCAGTCAATCTGCCTGTTCTGCTCCCTACTCTGTTTCAGGTGAATCCTCTTAGCTCCACTCCCCCATACACACACCTCTGGCCTACACTGCAGCTTGGATGCATAAATACACAAACCTTAAAAAAGAAAAGAAGATAGACAACCATAGTTCAGTGGCTCAGTGGACCAAAGAAAGTTAAAACCTAAACCTTCTGACTTAAATCTTGTTAATGAATGAATTATATTGACTACCTTCTAGTGTCACTTGAGGGCACCACAATAATTTCAGAATAAGCTCTGGCTCCCCTTTCCTCCTGTTCATCCAACACACACCTTCTTCTTTGAGCACCAAGAAGTGGTCAAGAAAGTGATGGAGTTATCCTTTCCATATGCCTTTCCCCAAACGTACATCTTCTTAAAAGTGTTCAGCTAGGTCTGAACAGAGTAGTCAATCCACATGAAACAGAGCTGTCCTTGAGGGCCAAATCTCATTTTTTTTTGTTTTTTTTTTTTAAAGATTTATTTATTTATACATACAAGCTGGGGTACAGTCCAGAGGCAGGGGGTGGCAAGAGGGTTCACCAGAGACAGAGTGGGGAGCAGAACAAGCAGATCAGAAATACACTGCTGAGGGGAGCAGCGGGCGAGGCAGGAGAGGTCTGCCGCACCATGTGGGATTCTCCCTGGCTGGGTGTTGAACCCACATCGTGCGCTGCCGATAGCTCCACAGCACAGCGCTCAACCACTGCGCCACCAGGGAGGCCCTCATTTTTTTTTTTTTTAAGATTTATTTATTTATGCATACAAGCTGGGGTGTAAGCAAGAGCTGTGTGGGGTAGGGTGAGAGGATTCACAAGAGACAGTGACAGAGTGGGGAGCAGAACAGGCAGATCAACTGAAGTACACTGCTGAGGGGAGCAGTGGGCGAGGCAGGAGAGGTCTGCTGCACCATGTGGGAATCTCCCTGGCTGGGCATTGAACTTGTGCTACAGTGGCTCTGGACAGCTTCATGATGCTGTGCTCAACCCGTTGTGCCACCAGGGAGGCCCACCAAATCTTGTTTTTGATGTCCTTTAAGATAAGCTTCATTACTTCGCTTAGTTGGGTGAAGGTCAATTTTGAATTTGTGGATGGCAAAGGCCAATACCTGGTGAATCTCCTGGCTCTCCTCCCTCCCAGAGTCTGACTGGGACAGCAGCTCCCCTGACCTGAATCTTGCTAACCCCACATTAAGTCTGCTGCAGTCTAGCAAGATGTTCTGCCCCTTTCCTGTATCCAGCACCTCATCCTTTTATGTGTTCATGGTCAGGTAGCAGATGTACTAGTTGAATGGTCTGGACAACCTCAAACTCAGCTAAGGTTCGAAAGTCTACTTCTCACTTGCAGAGCAACAGCCTGAGATGGGGTGTGTGTGTGGGGGAGGCAGCCATCAGTATCTACCTGCACAATGGAGTGAGGCAAGGCAAAGCTCATTTGTGGGGACAGCAAGAATGACCACCCCCTCAGAGTCTAAATCTACTCCCTGCCTGCACCCCTTTGCACACAGTCTGAGCATGGGGTACATAAAGAGGGCCAGCACATTGACTGTCTCAAAGAACACCTCTGACTGCCTTCTTCTGTTGGAGCTAATGACTGAATTTCCTTGCTATGTAGATTTTCTTAACATGACTACTCACATCATCAAGTCAGGAAGAACTGCTCACTTCAGTTTGCAAAGATGGGGTCTTACGTAATAAACATAATCACTGGAGTATCTGACCATTGCCATATCCTGTTAGAAGCAAGTCACAGATTCAACCAGGACTCGGGGGAAAGGACAACACAAAGGCATAGACACTAGGAGCTGGGAAATCAGTGGGGGCCACCTTCCATCTCTCTGCTACAGAGATGTTTACAAAAGTGGAAAAAGCTAACATTTGCTAAACCTTGGTATGCAAACATGGGTGTTTCACTTTATAGTTTTATATGTGTGTGTATGTATAAAGTTTTTTTCTACTTTATACCTATTTCAGATATTGTAAATTTTATTGACAGAACAAGCCAAAACTTCCTTTTCCATTAATTTTCCTATCTATTTGACTTGCAGTGTAATGCAGTTCAGTGACTGCATGGTAGCCATCCTATTTCCTATACTTAGCACCACATTCGACTCATAGAAGCAAGATCAAATGAATTCCTTAAAATGTTTCAAAAATGAAAAAATCAGTTATGTGGCCACAAACCCAATTCCAGCTTTCCACAGTCAGGACCTGCCATAGTGTTGATGATTATTACCATCACACAGGTACAGAATCACAATAAAAAACTATAAAGTGCTTACTCTGTCCCAGGCACTGGTCTTAGTGTCCCAGATACACTTCAACTATTTAATATCACAACAACCGTAAGAAGGTAGTTCAATTTTAGAAGGTCGAATCCCTCTAAAAATCCTAAGGTAAAACGTTTTGCAGTGAGTAGAGCTCAGATTTAAACCTAACATTTATCCTCTTACAACTTCATTAGTAGAAACAACTCACTCTTTTTTTTTTTCTTTAAAAGGCCTAAGCAAACCCTAACATTAACATTTAAACATCTTTTCCCCTTTGACCTCAAGGTGTTCAACAGGTTTTTGCCCTTTGCACAAAAAGTAGCCTTTCATATTTAATCCAGGAATGATTATTTTATGCAGCTCTTCAAATGTATTTATAAATAATCATGCATTCAAACATATTAAGTGATTTAGAACTATAATTAGTCATTGTCAAGTCCCGGCAAGCAGCAGGATTCTAATTGGAAAGCAGTGTTTGCCCGACTTGTGCCTCAATGAAACTTTCAGAGAAGGGCAGCATGTGCTTCTTAATCTGTATTTCTAACAGCTAGTAGCAAATCAATGAAGATGAGACTGGTGGGTATGATATATTAATATGCACACTGACAACTTATAACCGTGCAATTGCTTAGGGAATTACTATGCGACTATATCCAAGTAATTATATGTTTTAAATGATTTATCTCAATTTGTTAACAATACACCCCTAAAATGGAAATAAAAAGAGAGAAAATGCAAATTGCATGTTATACCAACTTTATGTTGACTTATTAAGAGGTTGCCCTTTTAATGAAGAATTTAATGAATTAAGAGGTTTGTTATGAATAAGCATTCTTACTACTTGTTAAGTATTTGTCACCACAGACCTGTCATAGCCATTCTAATTATGATTAATAACTTATCTTGAATTCCATCTCCATTCACATTTCAGTAACAAATGTAACTTCTATTATATGATCAAGGTTCATGAAAACAGGATGATTTGCCTCTGACCTTATATTTTATTCATCTCTACATTCATATTTAACACATTTCTCTGAAAGTTAACCTTATGAATCTTTTCATTTTTAAAGTGCATTTTAAACTTGACACGCTTTTCAATCCTTTATACTATTTCAAATCATGGTTGTGTACTCAAGATAAATGAAAAATCCTAACATTTTGATTATCCTCATATGTATCTGGAAGATGCTACTCTGAGATACTCTGAGATATTGTTTAAAAATATTTTTTGTTTGCTGTGAAAAGAGCTGCTTTTATTCTCTTAAACAATGCTAATGTTCTCAATATGGAGGACATAAGTTTATGAAGATCAGAAAATCATGTATTAGAATGGAAGGTTAGATTTTCAAGTCAATCTATATTTAAATTGTGACAAATATGAAAATTTTGTTGTTGGGAATTTTTAGTAATAACATAATGTGCAATCTACATTATATTATGTTATATGTAACATGTAGTTCTGTGTTTTTGTTCTTTCATTTTTCTCTTTATATTCTTTCCCCTCTTCTACTTATCTCCCTCATCAGTTTTATTCTATTTCTGTCCCATTTTATTATTCTCCATTTTAGTTTTTCTCCATCTTCATTTTATTCTCTTCTCTGTCATTCTCCTTTGTCTCCATTTTCTTCAGAGCTATTCTCACCATTTCAATCCTCCTCCTTGTACTATTTCTCTCTTCCCTTTCTAGTCCTGCTTATCCTCCTCAAGGAGTTCAGATTCTCCATTTGTGTAAAAGGCAGGTTATAAGCCTTCTTTGCATTTGATTTTGTGTTCTTAAGAGATTGTTTACACTAGCAGGTGTTAAAATCTCTGGAAGAATATAAAAACAATTTTACTTCTTTTTCTATTCCTACGGACTGACAGTGTCTCTAATGAGAGTACAAAGTGCTACAGTACTAATAAGCTCACTGGAGTCACCAAGAAAATTAAGCCAATTAATTTTGGCAAAAAATTAATAATAGTAACAAAGGAGTATAAGAAAACCAGATCATTTATCAAACATGAAGTCTGCTCTCCTAAGGGCTCGATATCACTAAGGGGCAGATTCCTTAGCAGGAAGAAGCTCTCTGGTCCCCAGAGCCACTGGGTCCTTCTCAATCTCTGGTGTTGATGAGGAACACTCCATACACATCATCATGGCATTTGTAGTAAGCCAGATAGCAGAGCGAAGTGTATGCAAATCAGAGAAATGAACCCTCTCCTGAGGTCTTCCAAATCACTCAATTCTTGAAGCAATTAGCAGATAGTCTATTTCCCCTTAAACTGCATGCATTTACATTTTCTTCATCATTTGAAGCATGTCTTCACACATTTCAGGTTCTCCATTATAAGCAGAGATAAGTACTATGCACTTATTGTCGAATCCAGTGGAATAAAGTCAAACACTTGTGGTATGCAATATTCTAATGTTGTAAAGATCTGATGAGTTTTTCCTTTAAAAACATCACAAAACAGACTACATTTTAATTACATTTTCTTAGAGGTATGGGGAAGAAAGGAGGGTCATGTGTTTAAGAGTGTTTAATGTACTTAAAAATTATATCTTCCAGCAGTCTCCAGTACTGATTTAATAGGTCTGATCTTTTGAAATAAATCCTATATCATATTTATGATGATGTCTTTTTCAAGAATGAGGTTAAGTCTAATGAGAGGCAGTTTCTTTGATGACAGTGACAATTACATCACTTGAACTAGCACATCAACTGCTATCTCTTCTTACTGACAATAAACTAGTTGCTTTGGAAATAATTTAGTGTTTTAATCTCAGGTTTTTGCTTGTCATTTATGGATAAACCAGATCTAACAGGTGTGTCCACAGTGATGCAAAACAAAAGGGAAGTAGAAAATCAGAAAACCAGCAATAAACCAGAGTTTGTCATTTGCAATCACTTTCAATTTCTCTAAATTCCACATCTTTCCTGTAAATTCAACTAAGTGAAGAGAACTAGTAAATATGAAGCCCTATAATGTGGCCACTCTGCTACAACTGATCTGCTCTTCTATAAATCCTTTGAGTAAGACCTAGTATGTACTGAACAGACAATGGACAAGGCAAAGAAACAGAAAAGTCCTATGTTCCATTATGATCTCTGGTAAGTGTCCTAAACATCTGACGAAGGCTGTGTAGTCTGGATCTTTGAATGTTTAATGATTGAGTTACTCTAGAAAGTAACTCCTTTCTTGAGAAAAGGAATATTGGGAAGCAACAATTCACAGTTCCTGCTTGGTTAAGATGACAAGTTACAAAGCTACAATAAAATGTCAGTCAATAAATAATGTCAAGAAAACTGACCATGCAGGTATAAATTAAAAAATGAAAATCTTTACCTAATTTCTAATAGCATTATAAATTCTAGATGAACATGTTGAACCACAATAGCAAAAAATACTGCTTTTATCTCTTTATTTGAAAAATGGAGTTTCAAGTCAACTTTTTTTAAAAGATTTATTTATTTATTTATTTATTTTAAGACAATTTCCCTCTCTCTCTCTCTCTTTTTTTTTTTTAAAGATTTTTTTATTTATGCATACAAGCTGGGTACAGGCCAGAGGCGTGGGGCAGTGACAGGGTTCACCAGAGACAGAGTGGGGAGCAGAACAGGCAAATCAACGGAAATACATTGCTGAGAGGAGCAGTGGGCAAGGGAGGAGAGGTCTGCCCTGTCATATGGGAATCTCCCCAGCCAGGCGTCAAACTTGTGTCTTCACTGCCGACAGCTCCACAGCGCAGCGTCTAACCGCTGCACCACCAGGGAGGCCCTCAATTCAACTTTTAAAATGGTGGTGGGTACCCTGTGGTGGTAATACCTGATGAGGGTATCCAAATAGTACCTCAATTAAATAAATATGAAAATAAATACATAAAAATATATTGCGTTTAAAAATTCTGTGGAGGCTTTAATACAACTGCAGAAAATGTTAGGTAAATTGTTGCTTATAACTTGTCTAAATACAAACAAGACTTTGCTCTTCTATCTATATATTTGACAGGTAGCGCAAAGGTATATTGTGGCAAATCCCATTTTGTCTATAACCTTCCCAAAGAAAATAAAAATATCTCACCTGCTAAATGTTCTGACACTTTCATATACCTTTTTTACTACAAAAGGGGAATAATTTGCCCATAGATAAGGTTTTGCTTGTTATAATTTAAAAAATATCATTGCTTACTTTATTATTACAAAATATTGAGGTTTTCGTAATTAAAACTTTTAGTTACCTTTCATTTTTCTCAATATCTGTGAAAGTACTCAGTGAGATATTTGGCTTTAATAAAGGAAAGCATCTAGCCTTATGAGCCATGTGCCTACAAGCTGTTCTTCAGGATGCAGGCCATCGAAAAGATGTTCAAAGGTGGCCTTCCAGAAAATCAGATTTTTCAAGTGAGAGACAACTAGAATGCCCTTAGCTCACTTGGAAATACATTGAGAAAGGGCAGTGAATAAAGGATTAGAGTAGGAGAGAAATTTATCTGCCATTTTATGATTCCAGATAAGACTATATAAAGCAGCACCTACCTAGCTGAACCCTTCCCAAAACTGCTCCAATGGTCTTTGAAGAGATTATAAGGAGCCTCATAAAGGATAAACTATTGTTTGATCACCTGATTGTTTGATATTATGTGTAGATTGCAATAAAAATTCATGCAATGAGTGAAAGACTCTTACTGAATACGACTGCCTTAGAACTAGGAAAAATTACCACCAAAAGAAGGCAGCCAAGTTAAAAAATACCTTCTTTTCAATTTATTTTTATTTATTTTAAATCATACTTATGATTTTATGAGTTAAAGTAGGCTTACAGCTATGTGTCTGCTCCAGGGTTATGTTCAAAACTCTACAGATATATACTCTCACACCCTGCCCACTACCAGAGGTCCAATAATCCTCCACCATGTTCCACTGAGTCCCCAAACTCACCCTACCACCCTCCTTTTCTGCTTGTCTCAGTTTGACAGTCAGTTCTTAAAAGAGTTTACTATCACTTTAGTTTTGACTGACTCCTTTTCAGTTTCTTAACTAAAACTGTAACTAATTTGAAATCTATCTTCAATTTACAGGTTCATATCATCTCTGTGCTTAAAAACCATTTGTCCTGAGAAAGAGAAGCATAATTAATGATAACATTTAATATGTTTCAGAGCATTTATTATTTTTTATTATTTTTTTTTAATTTTTTTTTAAATTTTTTTATTTTTTTATTTATACATACAAGCTGGGGTACAGGCCAGAGGCATGGGGCGGCGAGAGGGTTCACCAGAGACAGAGTGGGGAGCAGAACAGGCAGATCAGAAGTACACTGCTGAGGGGAGCAGCGGGCGAGGCAGGAGAGGTCTGCCGCACCATGTGGGATTCTCCCTGGCCGGGCGTCGAACTCGCGTCGCCGCTGCCGACAGCTCCACAGCACAGCGCTCAACCGCTGCGCCACCGGGGAGGCCCTGCTTCAGAGCATTTAAAAATGATGGACATTTTAAACATGAATAGCCTGTAGTGATGAAGTTAGGGATGCAAAGCACCAGAATGACAAAGAATTGGTCCCAAGAACAAACCTGTAGGTGCAGAATAGACAGGTGTTATTAGAGTTCTACTCATCTAAACCCTGCTGCTGTTACTAAGTAAAACCCCAAGTATTCCTTTCTCAGATGCCTTTGCTGGGGGAATATTTAACTTGATTGACATCACACTGGACTGATACCATGCATCGTGTGGACTGCACAAGAGCGGAACTGCCAAAGTGTATCTTACTTTTTCAAAATCTAATTTAATTTTTTAAAAATATCTTTATTTTTTCACAATATATATAATTTCTCCCCTCAGGTGGAGTCGCCATAGCTCACAGTTTTCCTACCACCAAAGTGCCCACAGTTCTCCACTATGCTCCAGTATCTTTCTTTTTACCATATTCAGTTTTATTATTACATGAAAGACAGTAAGGTCATCCCACAGGCTGTGGGAAATTCAGAGAAGGATTATTAGAAATGTAAACAGAAGGAGTAAAAATATCCTACCATATCATGGGACAGAAAAATCGTGTCATTTTTTATTAATGAAAGGAAATATCTGTTTCATGATCTTCTATTGTGTCTATGTTCTTTAAAAAACCCTTACTGGTATGTAGCTTAAGAACATACCAATAAAGTTACCTGGAAAATTAAAAAAGTCCAGTAAAGAGTTAAAGAGTTGAAATAAATTGCTGTATCCAATGACATTCCCCCAATCCCATTGAGTTAATTATCACTTTTATTTTTCAGTGGTGTGTCTATGTGTGTGTGTGAGAGAGAATACTCCACTCTCAGCAGCCATCAATTAACAATTGCTATCAATTTTAGTCACCACATGTTATACACTAGCTCTTCAGATCTTACTTATCATTTAACTGAAAGTTGTGTCCTTTTATCAGCCTCTCCCCTATTTCCTTCAAGCCCCAGCCTGTCATCTACTTTTCTGTTCTCTATTTCTATGAATTTGACCTTTTTGTCTTTTATTTTTTACATCACTTGCATAAATGATACCCTACAGTATTTCTCTTTATCAGGTTTATTTCAATTAGCACAATGCCTCCAATTTCATCCATGTTTCTGCAAATGACAAAATTTCCTTCTTTTTTTAAAACCAAATGTCCAGTCACCATCACCACCAACCAATCAGCCTGTTCTATCTACTTCACACTCTCTCCTTTCCCTCTGGTAACCACCATTCTGTTGTTAGTATCTAAACTTTTTTTTTTTATTTGCTCAATTCCTTTTTCTTTCCACAGATGAATGAAGTCACATGGTATTTGTCTTTCTCTTTCTGAATTATTTCCGCCTAGAATAATCCCCTCAAGGTCTATCTATGTTGTCACAAATGGCAAAATTCCATCTTTTATATGGGTAACTAGTGTTATATATTGTATATATACTACATCTCCCATTATAAATTATGTTGTTATGAATAATTATGAATAATGCTGCAATAAATGTGGAAATACATACAACTTTTTAAATCAGTGTTTTCATATTCTTTGTGAAAATACCCTAGAATTGAGATTACTGGGTCAGGTGGTTGTTCTATTTATAATTTTTGGAGGAACCTCTGTATTATTTTTCATAGTGGATGCAACAATTCACATTCCCACCAATAGTGCACTAGGGTTCCTATTTTCCACATCCATGTCAACATTTGTTATTTCTTTACTTTTTGATACTAGCCATTCTAACCAGTGTGAAGTGAAATCTCACTGTGGTTTTGCTGTGCATTTCCCTAATGATTATCGATGTAGAACATCTTTTATATGTCTGTTGGCTATTCGTCTTCTTGGATGAAATGCATATTTAGAGCCAATGCCTACATTTTAGTAAAGTTGTATTTTTTGTTGTTGTTGAGTTGTATTGTTGTTTACTTATTTTGGATATTAACCCTATGTCTAACATATGATTTGTAAATATTGTCTCTATTAAGTATGCTGCCTTATTTTTAGTAATGGTTTCTTTCACTTTACTAGAGCATTTTAGCTTGATATGGTCTCATTTGTTTATACCTTCTTTTGCTTCTCTTAATGTTGGAGATGAAGTCATAAAGACATCACTAAGGCTGATGTCAAAAAGCTCATCACCTATGTTTTTTTCTATTTATTTTATAATTTCAGGTCTCACACTGAAGTCTTTAAAACACTTTGAATTGATTTTTTTTGCACGTGTAAGATAGTGATCTGGTTTCCTTTCATGGCACGACAATGTCCAGTTTTCTCACCTTCCAACATTGTATGCTGTTGCCTTCTCTAACATAAGTTGTCCATATATGTGTGGTTTTATTTCTGAGTTCTTAATTCTATTCCGTTGATCTTTGTGCTTGATTTTATTACATACTTTCTTGATTACTGTAATTTTGTGGCACGGTTTGAAGTTCTGAAACATGTTACCTCCATTTTGTTCTTTTTTCCTCAATATTGTTTTGGCTATTTGAGATCTTTTGTAGTTTCATACACATTTTAGGGCCTTTTTGTTCTATTTCTGTGAAGAATACCATTGGGTTCTTAGTGGGAATTGTGTTAAATCGTGTATTGTTTTATTACTGCTGTGACATGACCATTTGACAATATTTACTCCGGATCCATGAGCACAGACTACATCTACATTTTTTAAAAAATATTTATTTACGCATACAAGAGCTGGGGTGCAGGCCAGAGGTGTTGGGGAGGGTTGGTGAAAGGATTCACCAGAGATAGAGAGGGGAGCAGAACAGGCAGATTGACTGAAATATACTGCTGAGGGGAGCAGTGGGCCGGGAATTGAACTCATGCTGCAGTGGCTGCGGATAGCTTCATAGTGCTGAGACTTAATCCCTTGCACCACCAGGGAGGCCCTGAATCTCCATTTTGCTATGTCTTCTTCAATTTCTTTCAAAAATTTTCAGTGTACATGCCCTTCACTTTCTTGGGTAACGTATTTCTAGGGGTTTTATTCTTTTTTTCTATAATAGAAAGTGGCATTGTTTTAATCATTATTCTTTCTGATAGTTCATTGCATATAGAAATGCAACAGGCTTTTGTACATTGATTTTGTATCCTGTAACTTGATTTGGCTATTATTTCTAAGCAGTGTATGGGTGAAGTATTTGGGATTTTCTATATGTAATATGACCTGTATATTCATCTTTCAAAATTCAACTTGATTTTTAAATAATATATAAACAATTTACATGGAACAAAAGTCAAAATTTTACAAAAAGGCAGTATTTAAGAACTCAAGTCTTCATTCCACACCTTTTCCACTTAATCAACTGTAGGTAATTGTTTTCATTAGTTTCTGTTTTATATAATTTTTTTAACTAGGAAAATATATTGCCTTTTCATTTTTACATAAACTGTAGCAAAACAAATATATTTTAACCCCTTTTTTTCACTTAATATAATTGGATATTAATGTATTTGGGGATATTTAGATCAATTCACAAATCTCTTACTCATTTTTTAGGGCCAGTCCAGTTGTAGAATCTCTTTGTAATACTAAACATGGCTTTTAAAAAAATGGTTAAAAGCACATTCTATGGGCTCATTTTGCCTGGTTTCAAAACCTGACTCCATTCTTCACAAGTCACTTACTCTTTATAAACCTCTCTTTTTCTTTTTTTCCTTACTGGTACCTATGTTTGCTTCCCTGAAATGTTTTTTCCATTTAGAGAGCTTACCTTAGGAAATTCCTTTATGGAAGTTCTATTGATGGCAAATTTTCTTAGCTTTTCTTCACCTGAAAATGTCTTGATTTCTCTTTCATTCTTGAGAAATATTTTTCACTAGGTTTGGGTCTATAGGCTGACATTTTTCTTTCAACAGCTAAAAATATATCACTCTCTTCTGGCCTCTCTGGTTTCTAGTGAGAAAGTTGCTGTAATTCTAGTGGTTTTTTTCCCCTGTTGGATGTGTTGTTTTTTTCTGCTTTCAATATTTTTGTCTTGTTTGGCTATTTTCAGAAGGTTAATATTTTATGTTGTTATGAATTTCTTTAGGTTTATCCTGTTTGATATTCATGTGTATTCTTGACTGTGATGGTTTATGTCTTTTGACAAATTTGTGAAGTTTTTAGCTCTTATTTCTTTGGACACTTTTTTAACCCTATCCTTGTTCTGTCTCTTCCAGAACTCTGATGACATGATGTCAGATCTTCTGTTTTACGTTTTAGTCCTGCAGGTCTCTTGGCCACTGCTTGTTTGTTTTTTTCCAGTCTATTTTCATTCTGTTCTTCAAAGCAGTTTCTATGATTCTATCTTTATGTCCGGTGATTTTTTTTCTCTCTGTTCCCTCCATTCCGCTCTTGAGCCCATCAGTTGAGCTGCTTTCCCCTTCCTTCCATATAAAATAGAACTTGTGTATCTGCTTTCCCTTTTTCCCCTTATTTTGCTCTGTCTCTTTTTTAACTCCATACCACTTACGCTTACCTAATATGTTCTATAATTATTGGTTTATACAAACTGTAAGCTGTACCTGGGCAGGGAGTTTGTTTTGTTCCCTGATCTATCCTAGTGCCAGGAACTACTGGTATGTTGTAAGGAATCAATAAATATATGTTGGATGAATGAATTGGTCAAAAGATGGTGGCTATGGTGTATAAAGGACTTAAGTGAAGATAAGCTTGTCTTTGCATTTTTCATTCTAACTTGGCATCTGTATTTCTTGTGTTGCTTAATGTAAATATTATAAAGCTAACACTTATGCCTTAATATATACAATTAAATTACCTAATGAGTGATATGCTTACATTTGTAACAAGCCACCAAAATAACTGTTTGTCTCTACCTTGATATAGTATGCATTATGGACTGTAATTATGGTACATATTGTGGACAGTATGCTAATGAAGGGCATGGCAAAGGATGCATGGGGAGTTTAATTGCAAGTCACTACTGCACTAGAATCCAACCTTTCTGCACAGAGTCATTCATCATGAGTGACAGCCTAGAGAAGGAGAAGCAGCAGATTCTTCCACAGATCACTCTCTCCCCTACTCTACTCACCCTGTCATTGAGTTTACTGTCCTCTTTGTTGGCTGCAGTCATTCCCAGAGGATGTATTTATCACCATGGAAAAAACCCAAATGACATCAGCAGCAGCACTTACAACTCTGTGCTCTGATCCAATAAATAATGTGTGTTCAGTGTATGTAAGTGTTGAAGCAGCCTCTAATGTTATCAGGGACCAAGCCAAGTTGCCAAGCACCAGCCTTATCTGAGAGCGGTTAGACAAACAGAAATTCAGACCCTGCCCCAGACCCAAAACTTAACAAGATCTTTAGTGACTTTTATTGACACTGATATTTGAAAAACACTGGTCTGCAGAGGACATGACTAATGTGTAAAGTCACCATCTCCTGAGGACATGATTTAAGGCCATTATATCACAAATAAAGCTAGAAAACGGAGTGTTTCACTTCTCTTGTAGGGGACATAATAGAAATGGAAGTTGAATTAACACATTGAATTGACCTATGTGAATATATGATTTTCAAAGCTCTTGCAAGTAAATCTCATTCCATTCCCTGCAAGATGGGTATTATTAGCATTCTTGTTTTCAGAAAAGTGAACTGATATCCGGAAAAGTGAACTGACTTTCCCAACGTGCCACAGCTAGTATAAATGGAACAAAAATTGCCAAGATCCATTTATTGATTGTCCTCAAACCAAACCTTTTCATTTTATCATCACATTTTTAAAGAGTCTCTTTCTCGCTCTCCTCCTTATTTTTTGGCAAAGGATAATATATATGTATATATATATATATATATATATATATATATATATTCAAAGCACATTTTTCTACTTTTTTCATATTGAACCTCGTATTCATTTAATGTGATGCACCTCTAAATCAATTTTTTTTTAGGTTTTCTTGCTAACTACTTATTTGAATCTAGCTGAAAGAGCTGTTTATCATTTGGTTAATGTTATGTAGATAAAAGCTAAGTGCATTTATGAGACTGGTCACATGAACACTCAGCATTGTAGCAATCTGTAAATAGATCTCTAGTTAAGTTGTATCATTTAGCCTTGGTTCGTTTCTTAAGTATATCTTGTTCAGGAATATTTTGGTTCTACAAAAAAATGTAACATAGTTTTGTAAGTAGGAATAAATTGTGAGGATTTGAGAAGAGTTAGTGATATATCCAGTAGTTACCTAAAAAGATTTTTAAGTTACATGAAATAGAAAGTATCTCTACTTGACTTAAAATGAGTGTGTGGGAAAACGGGGTAGGTAGCAGATAGAGGGGAAAGGTAGCAGAAAGTTATTCATATTTACACACATAATTGGATCCTAATGTCTATTTAAACATCTTTCCTTGCTGAATTTTAGGACAGCTCTTACACACTTTAATTAATGTGTTTAAAGAATCTGTGGAAGAGTGACAACAATAGCACAGAGTGGGTTGTAATTCTGTAAACGAAATTATCAGTGATTAAGAGAGAGTATACTTAGGGGTCTCCCTGGTGATGCAGAGGTTAAGCCCTGCTCTGTGGAGCTGTTGGCAGTGGCGACCCGAGTTCAACGCCCAGTGGGGCAGATTCCTGCTGCTCCCCTCAGCAGTGTATTTCTGTTGATCTACCTATTCTGCTCCCTACTCTGTCTCTGGTGAACCCTCTTGCCGCCACACACCTCTGGCCTGTACCCCAGCTTGTAATGATAAATAAATAAATCTTTAAAAAAAAAAAAGAGAGTGTATACTTAGATGAGCTTCAATTATAAAGACTTGTGTTTTAAAACTCATTCAGTTCTCTTCTATAGGTTCTTCACTAAAAATAATGAAAGAGTTAAAGGTTTTGAAAGTTTTTTACTCCTCTGCAAACTGCATGTGAAATGATTGTTTAGAGGTACTCAAATATGAAGTGTAACAAATTTATACAGTTTATTTAAGTATCAAACTAGTTCTACTTAGGAATCTGAAATCCATTTTGGAAAGAACGCAACTTGGGTAACCTCTGTGCTCCCATCAACATACCACAGGGCCTTACCATGGGGCCTTAGTTACAAAAATATAGCTCAAGAAATAATAGCTGGCATTCTGTACATACACTGGTAGGTCTCAAGAGCTCAAGCGATATGTATGTCCACATATTGGGTACATCATGTGAATTCTCTGCATAATCAGTTTTCCCATTAGTCATGTTTTATCAGCAATCATTTAATTAAAAATTGGAGCACTATAGGCAATTCATAGCTTATTGCCAGTATTTAGTATTTGTTTTATGGCTAGTTAGGAAGGGGTTGTGGAAACCAGCAATTTTTCTCTTGGGGAATAGATACAATCAGAACCATCAATCCCAAACATACATAAAATAGGGTTTAAATCACATTTATCTCCCACCAGAGAACCAGAAACACAGTGACTGTGTCTCCAGAATTAAAAATTAATAGCCATAAAAGGGACTATAAAAGAGCTGAAAAGAACGTGAGTTTTGTAACAATACACAAAGAGCACCTAGAGGATCATTTACTTGCATTTCGGAGGCAGAGAGTTACAAAGATGGTCAATCCTGCTTAACATTTTTTTTAATGAAAAAGGCTGCTTGCAAAGACCAACTTGAACTCAGTCAAACTTTGCTTTGAAATGAAGGACTATTAATCTAAATTTCTAGTCCAGCTGACAATAAATTGAATAAACTGAATAATTGAAAAAATCGATTTTGTATGCTTGAATAAAATTTTAATGTAATAGTATTACTTTTGTTACAATTTTGTGGTTATATGTTAATTCAAATATTGTCTATAAGGGAAAATTGTTTTGCTCTTAAAATGAAAATAATGTAATCACACTATTTTCTAATTTATTTCATAATATTTATCATAAAGTCATTTATTTATATGAAACTATTTTCACTATGTTTTAAAAAAAATGATTGTGATATTCCTTGTGTATGGATTAGAAGAAATAACATTTTTAAAGTGACCCTCTTGCCAAAGCAATTTATAGATTCAATGTAATCCCCATCAAAATCCCAATGGTATTTTTCAAGGAAATAAAGCAAACATTATTGAAAATTTATATGGAACCAAAAAAGACCCTGAATAACCAGAGCAATCCTGAAAAAAGAGGAGGGAAGGAGGTATTATAGCCCCAGATTTGAACTATACTACAAAGCTATAGTGATCAAAATATTGGATAAAAATAAACACACAGATCAATGGAATAGAACTGAGAACCCAGAAATAAACCCACACTGCTGTTGACTATAATTTATGACAGAGGAACCAAGAATATACAATAAAGGAAAGTCTCTTCAATAAATGGTGCTGGGAAAACTGGATAGCCACATGCAAAAGAATGAAAGTATAACACTATCTCACACGACATACAAAAATTAATGTTAAATGGATTAAATCCTTGAATGTAAGACCTGAAACCATAAAATACATATAAAGAAAACACAGCCAAAACACTCTGTGACACTGACTTCAGTGATGTCTTTGGGGACTCATTACAACAGCAAGAGAAAGAAAAGCAATATAATAAACAAATTGGGACTATATATAACCTAAAAGTTTCTGCACAGTGAGAAAACTATCATTAAAGTGAAGAGATCTCTTCTTGAATGGAAGAAAATATTTGCACAGCCTACATCTGGCAAGGGGGTAATATTCAGTATCTACAAAAAAACTCTGATAACTCAACAACCAGAAAACAAGTAACTCAATAAAAAATATGGACATATCTAAATAAATACCTTTTGAAAGAAGACATGCAGAATGTCAACACACACATGAAAAATGTTCATCTCAGTAATCACCATACCACATCATTATCCATGAGAATGGCCCATATTAAAAAGACTAGAAATAACAAGTGTTGACAAGGGCATGGAGGGAAAAAAACCTGGTATGCTATTAGTGGGGATGTAGAAAGTTCCAACCTCTATAGAAAATAGGGTTGAGGTTTCTCAAAATATTAAAAATAGATCTACCAATATGATCTAGCAATCCCTTCCTTCAGTATCTATGCACAGAATGCAAAAACACTAATGTGAAGGGATATATACACTACTGTGTCCATTGCAGAACTAGGTAAAACATCCAACTTAGAGAACCTAAGTACCCAAGGACAGATGAGTGGATTAAGAAGATGTGGTATATGCAATGGAATACTACTCAAATATAAAAAAGTTGAAATGTTTCCATTGGAGGCAAATAGAATGGAAGGAGATTATGCTAGGTTAAATAAGTCAGAAGGAGAAAGATATACACTGGATGATTTCACTCATATGTGGAATATAAATAAAGCAAAGGAACAGATAAAACTAAGCAAAACAACCCTTATTAAGAGATTCTTTTAAAAGTTCACTGAACTGGTTCATTATAAGATTGCTGCTCATGTTGCTTATGCTGAATTCCACTTTGGAACAAATAGTTGTGATAATGCCAGATCCTATTATGTTCTATAAGCCAGCATCAATCTTTTTCTTGGCCAACTGGCTACTATATTAGCAATGTGGACATACTCAGCAGAGGGCAGAATTTGCTTTGGAGTAATTAATTTATAATTAGTCAGCTAAGAGTGTGTGAGTATGAATGCACATGTACAAATATACCCACCTTTGACCATCCTTTGTAAATTACATTATCCTAGCTGTGGGGAAGAGGAAAGAGGAACTCTTGAATTGTAGAATTCTTAAAATTTCCATAGGCCACCATTTCTCTTAGCCTCAAAGATTTTTTTAGGAATTAAATCTGATATTCACTCCTAATTTTGAATCTGGAATCCCACGTTGTTTTCACAGACCAAAGGAACCCTACATCTCTGATTGCTTTCTAAAGAGTGACTCCCTACGATTATTTAGTTTGTAGCACATGAAGCTTACCTGATTAGTTGCTATTAAAGCTAATATAAGACAAATACTCATCCTGCAGGAGAGTGCCTGTATCTTTAATAATACCCAAGAGAATATGTATGACCTCACACCTCCAACCCAGATATGGTTTAAACATACCCCACAACTTGTGAATTTCAATTATTTGTTCAGAGAGGCCATTCATAATTGCCTGGTGTAAGCCTGCCTTTAGGATGCAAAGCAGAAGACAATGAAAATGCTACTCAGGCGAATTAGGGCGGCAGCACTTAAACATATAAATGAACTAGGCCTCTTTTCACATCTCCCCTTTCTCTTCTGAGAGGTTTCAGTCTGGTGACATCAAAGACAGGATTATGGGAGAAGATAAAAACTTGATCTAATGTCCATGTTTGAAGTCATGAAAGTCCTCACTCATGGCAAAATAACCCTCTTCATAATACACACACACACACACACACACACACACACACACACACACACACACACACCCAGGGTCCAGGTGCAAAGGGGCTGGGGGTGGGGTGAGGATGGGGGAAGGCTGAAGGCCCTGACTTCCTGAGGTTGTAGGAAGAACTGCATGTTAAAGCGCTGCATTGCCAAATGTGTTAGTAGATTGTTTGTAGGCTTGGGCTGGCTTTGTTCTGCAAATTAATATGTTAAGTCTCTCTTTTAAGTCCCTGGGATGTTGGGCTAGTTCTTTAATGAGATTTTAACTAGACTTCTCTTGCTATCAACAAGACTAAAACAGAAATTTTTCTTAGGTGAAAAGAAAATGATCTTTAACTTCAACAGCATTTACAAATATTTCCTTTAATGTCATCTGCCAATCAGATTTCTTCCCCATACTTACGTCCTTTGCACAAAGTGATATAAAGTGTATATATTAACAATTAAAGTAATAGACCTTATTTTTTTCCATTTCTTGGTAGGTTTAAAAATGTTCAATCCATTTTCTTTTGGGAACAAAAGTTTGCAGGAGGAAAGTATACTATAATTTGAAGACATTGTCTTACTTTGGAATTTACAGAAATTGTTTGAGATTAATACAAACTTTGGATTTTTAAAAATATATGCAACTGCACTGCCTGGCATTGCAGCCTAAAAGATTTATTCTCAAAACTCTGTAAGCTACAACCTCATGACTTTTAAAGTCTTTAGTCCTTTAAGCACTAAATCAGCATTCAAGTGGCTGGTTAATCTCCCAAGGGCCAAAATGAAGTGCTCCAGCCTAGTTTGTAACACAGACTGACTGTTAGAAACTCTTTCTTAGCACCAAACCTAGGAAGCTTGTGGAATATAAACACCGCCTTTGGATGAAATTGCTGTCTTGGCTTTCTTCCTCTCTTCCTCCTTTTTTCTTTTCTTTTTTTCCCCCAATACTTTGTAGACTCACGTACACTTGATTCAAAAATAGGAAGAAATAAAATCTTAAATTGTGAGGGGGTAGGTAACAGCTATTATAATTTTGTCTGGCAAACTTAGTTGTTTAGTGTCAACACTCATGAAAAGCTCTTAGTTCTTCTCAGTATCCCCAGCCTTCTTGGTTGGGGGTCTCATAATGTCTTTATCATTGCTCTCTGTGTCCGTGATTGGCCCCCCTCCAAGGGAGAAGGCAGCATTCGGAGGGCAGTGTGTTCCCTTCTGAACAGTGACTCTGCCTTACAGTTGGAGAGGTCTTTAATCTCATATTTATCCAAGTTTAACAGGAAAAGTAAACCTTCTAGTTTACTCAAAGAGTGGGTCTTTGCTATGTGGCGCTTGGTATGGAGCTCACCATTTTCTAGAAAAGTGAGATTCTAAGAGGAAAACTCACGGGACCCAATGATTTAGAAATCTGAGCAGCCCCACATCAGTTTCATCAATATGAGGTTTACCTCTTTACATATTTTCTCAATTTTTTGTTTATAGGTTTACATGAAAAATTATTTGGTTAATTGTAATAAAGGTCAATCATTTGTTTATTCTGCTGATAAAAATGTGTCAGCCTCTTGGCTTTCTATTTTCAAACAATTTACAAAAAATGGTCTACAATGAGTTTTTAAGAGTACCTATCACATATTAGAAACTGGTAAATAGACTTTTATCGAAGAAATGCTCAGTCAAGAAACTTGCTCTTTTGTTCAGTTTCGATATGGGCTTTCACCTTCAAAATTCTTTCTATTTTGGAATCCTCTTCCAAGGTACATAGACCTGTAAAACTTCTAGTCTTTGTCCTCAAAAATTCTCCATGACTGGTGTAACATTGGAATCTCTCTGCCTTGAATGTTGACTGGAATAATAGATTACTTGAGTGTTGACTATATCAGGGCCTTAGCTATAAGCTTAGCTTTTGTAAAATATTCTTTTGGGAACCCATGGGTTTTCATGTTTGTTTATAAGCTTCACTGCTGAATAGCACTCATGGGTCAGGTGTTCTTTCCTGGATAACTCACACACCAGCACATCCACTGTCAAGGTATTTCTTTTAGATCTGGAACTCTATCTTTGCTAATCAATGGGAACAAGGGAAGATGTATCATGAGTTTTCTATATTCCTTAAATAATTGGAACAGCTCTTAGATGTAAGAACTTGAACTAGAGTGATTTAATTTTTTTAAAATTTTTATTTCTTTATTTTTGTGTAGATGAACTGGGGTGTAGGCCAGAGGTGCGCGGATGGGAGGGGGGGAGGTGAGAGTATTCACCAGAGACTGAGTGGGGAGCAGAACAGGTGGATTTGCTGAAATACACTGCTGAGGGGAGCAGCAGGTGAGACAGGAGAGGTCTGCTGTGCCATATGTGGGTTAGCTCTTTGGCTGGGGATGAAACTCAGGCCATTGAGGGGACAGCACTGAGACTTAATCTCTAGGCCATCAGGGAGGCCCTACAGTGATTTAGAGGAGAGTTTTCATACTTACTAATCATTATAGAGTTAGATCTCCTATTTAGGCCTATTGTTTTCAGTCCTGTCTTAGGTTTTGTTACTATAATTTAATTTTCTGCAAGACAGAAAGCAATGGCTTTCATTTTTTTGATGGGGTTCTTGAGGCCTTAGTGGGTGATTTCTATGACATGGAGAAACAGAATAAATCCTTAATTCTTTCCAGATACCCTAATTGTTCATGTAGCATTTGGGGGGATCTTTTATGGTAATGGTAGAGGTTGCTTGAAATGTTCTTCAATCAGTACAGTTCTTGGAAATCCTATAAGCCTCAGCAAGAGTGACTATTTATTTAATATGATCTCCATACTCTGGATTGCTCTTACATAGTATTTCATATGTTTACTTTTCCAAAATCTCAACTTATCAGAAGCCAAAATGTCATTTTAAACACACAGCATGCCAGCCATCAAGAAAGGAGTAGAATTGTTAGTCAAAGCAACTAAAACTTTAGCAAAACAGCAGCCTAGTGTCTGACTCAACTGATTCTGTGTAAGTTTTTGTCTACTTCACCTATCACTGTAGGAAGGGTGTTGAAATGTCTAAATATAATTGTAGATCTATCTATCTCTTCATTCAGTTCTATCATTTTTGCTTTATGTGTTCTGGAGTTCTCTGCATTAGTTTTGGATGAGCAAACATATTGTTTCTTAAGGTTATCAATGTTATTAGGAAGTTGTGTGTAGGGACCTGAACAATTGAAAACTGATTATATTTGTTATCAAAATCTAAGATCAGTTCTCTTTACCAGATATATACATATAACCAGATAAATATGTAACCATATGTGTGTATATATGTATATATGTGTATATATGTATGTGTGCATGTACATATGTATGTGTATATATGTGTATATATGTATATATATGTATGTGTATATATATATATATACACACACACCAGATATGTGTGTGTGTGCGTGTGTGTTTCATAGGCACCAAGTGCAATCTCTCCATTCGAGTAACAATGAAAATAAGAGTCACCAAAGACTCTACTTTAAGTTTATGCAACTTCCACTGTTTTCCTGAATAAGAGAGGATGTCTTTTGTATAAAATGTAAACATGTGAAACTATGAATCCATTTTTTTTTTATATTCTTTCTGGAAAGGGACAAAACTGGTTCTGCTTATCACTGTGTATATTATCTTTATATTTGAGAATGGAGGGGAGATAAGAAGGGTTATATATATTTGCTTAATTTTGCATAATGAAACTCCAGAAAGAAATATCAGAAACTTATAAAAATAGTTACCTATAAAGAAGAGGGGAAACAGAGACAAGTGAAATTTTGCTAAGTGTATCTTTTCATGAACTTCCCCTCACTTCACTGAAGTATAATGGACATGTAAAAAGCTGTACATATTTAATGCATACAACTCAATGACTTTAGTGGTAAGTATACAACATGAAACTATCACCACCATTAAGACGATAAACATATCCATCATATCCCAAAGATTCTTCCCACTCTCATAATGATGATGAGATGATGATGATGTATGTGTGTGTGGCAAGAACAACTAAGAAAAGATCTAACTTCTTTTTTTTAATATTTATTTATTTATGCATACAAGAACTGGAGTGTAGGCCAGAGGTGTGAACTGTTTTAGATTCCACATGTAACTGATATTATATATTATTTGTCTTTCCATGTTTGACTTATTGCATATAGTGTAATGTCCTCCAGGTCCATCCATGTTGATGCAAATGGTAAGAGTTATTCCTTTTGTCAGGCTACATAATACTCTATTGCATATATATAACATCTTATTTATTCATTTATCTATAAATGGACATTCAGACTGTTCCCATAACTTGGCTATTGTGAATAACACTGCAGTGAAATGGGAGTGCAGATATTTCTTCCGGATCCTAATTTTAATTCCTGTGGCTATACATCCAGAATTGAAATTGCTGGATGCTGGGGTAGCTCTATTAAGATGGAGAGGTGGTGCTAATCTGTGCTAAAAGGATTTGCAGAAAGCTCATCGAAGTAGTTAAATTCACAAGAACTTGATCTAAATTCCTGAGTGGCCAAAATTTACCTCTTGCCTAAGGATGTTCTGAAGGCTCGAGAAGTCCACATTTTGCCTTGTTCATCAGTGTTCACTTCCCTTCAGTGAGTAATCATTATAAGAATCATCATAACAATTTTGTACATACATGTGCTAGGTATTGTATTAAGAGTGCAGCATACTTTATTTATCCTTCTTCACTCCCGTACCACTCTGAGACAGATGCTATCATTATCTTCATTTATGTCTACAGGAATTATTTTAGACAGTTATTTTATACAGTGACTAAATGGAGGAGTCCAGTGTTGGATGCAGGTGGTCTAACTCCACAACCCCACCTTTTTAACCACTATTCCACTGACCATTGCACTCAATAACAGAAAAAGTATTGATCTTTTTCTTGAAAATTCTGCAGATCACTTTCCAGAGCTCTAGTCCTCACTACCAACTAAGTAATCATATCATCTTTTCTGAGAGCTTCTCCGCATTTTATAAAATGTCTCATCTTGCCTTAGGCATAAACACTGGGGAGTGGTGGGTGGGTGTAGCAAAAGGGGGGCTGTCTCATCACTGCAGAGCTGATTAATTTACAATTAGAAAAGGCTAAAAGTTCCCTTTCTAAAACTTTTGCTTGGGGGCCTAGAATTAAAACTTAGTCACTGAATCCTGTTTCTTTTTGTGGCAAAAAGATCCATCACAATACAAACACTTACTCTCTAGGTCTCAAGTCCCTTGATGTGGAGTTTCAGTGTGGAACTCTACAGGCTGTATGTATATGCATTTTATGCAGATTCTCAAAACTTGATCTTTCATTTTTTCAACTGTGTATTATGAAAAATTTTAATGTACAAAGACATAAAATTAAAGTATTTTAGGGGCCTCCCTGGTGGCGCAATGGTTTAAGCACAGCACTGAGAAGCTATCTGGAGCCACTGAAGCACGAATTTGATACCCGGCCAGAGAGATTCCCACATGGTGCAGCAGACCTCTCCTGCCTTGCCCGCTGCTCCCCTCAGCAGTTGATCTGCCTGTTCTGCTCCCCACTCTGTCTCTGGTAAATCTTCTCACCACTCCACAACTCTGGCCTGCACCCCAGCTTGTATGCATAAATCAATAAATCTTTTTAAAAATTTAAAGTATTTTAAAAATATGACAATGAACATCTGTATTCCCTTCATCTATATTCAGCACCCATATCCTGTTGGCTACATGTTAATGTATTTTGGCATATTTGAATATATCATGATACTTCACTACTAAATACTGCAGGGTATATGTCTCCTAAGAATAAGAATAGTCTCTTATATAATCACAATACCTTTAATACCTATTGGAAAATTAATATTTCCCAAATATCACCTCTGACCACAGCTAGTAATGATTCTACACTGAAAGATACCTGTGATAAAGGTAATGGAGTTGTACATAAGCACTGTAAAACAAACAAAGATACATGATTAGATAATTCAAAATAATCTCTGCATCTCAAAGTCTTTAGCCTCATCAAATCTGCAAAGTTCCTTTCACCATGTAAAGTAACATAGTCAAAGATACTAGAAATTAGTACATGAACATGGGGAGGATTGTTATTCTGTCTACTACAATAGATGCAGAAATAGCAACAAAATACATACTATATAAAGTTCAGAGGAAAAATACTGTGTATATTTTATTAATATTATTGCAATTAGTCATAATACATAATGAAAACTACTCTGGTGAGATAAATACATGGTAAAAGTAAGATGAGAAGTAATTACATCAAATGCTAAGGTAATTTTTTTTAGATTAGGGGAGAATTATTAAAACATTTTGTTTACCATGCTAACACTAATCAAAAGAAAACTATAGTAACTATATTTATTTCAAACAAATGAGACTTTGTTTGAAAAAGAAAATTATCATGGATAAAGATGGGCATTACATAAAGACAAAGAGGTCAGTTTTCTAAGAGACATAACAACCCTTAAAATGCATGTGCTTAACAACAAAACATCAAAATACATGAAGCAAGTGCTGGTAAAAATGCAAGGAAAAATATGAGTCTAGTATTACAGTTAAAGACTTCACTACCTCTAGCAGAGAACCAGTAAGGACATAATTGAATGCAACAACTCCATCTATCAAGTGGATATAATTAGCATCTTTAGAATAATTCATCCAAAAACAACACAATACACATTATTCTCAAACTGATATGGAATATTGACTAAGACTGACCACATTCTGGGTCATAAAAATATATCATAACACATTTAAAAGAATAGAATTTATACAGTGCATGTTCTAAGATCACACTAGAGTTAACTAGAAATCAGTAACAACAACAAAAACTTGAAAATTCCAGTATACTAGAGACTCACAGTATAATTTTCAGTAACACATGGATCAAAGAACTCTCAAGAGAAACACAAATATTTAAAGTATACATTTGTAAAGGTTTGAGTTTATAACCCCTGAGCATGTACAAAGATGTATATGTTTTTTATATACCTCACTAAACATAATTTGGATAAAAATAAAACTACAGCTTACTAAAAATGTACCAACAAGAAATGTTCAAGGCAATTTAAAATTGGGCAAAAATATTTAAAAAGATACCATACCAAGGAAGACATACAGATAGAAAAACTGCACATGAAAGAATGCTCCACATCATATGTCAAAATGGATTAAAAATCAAAACAATGATGTATCACTATACACCCATTAGAGGTAAAAATCTAAAACGCTGACACCACAAATACTGGGGAGGATGTAAAGCAACGGGGACTCTTATTGCTGGTGGGAATACAAAATTGTCCAACCATTTTGGAAGACAGTTTGGTGGTTTCTTACAAAACTAAACATACTCTTATCATATAATCCAGTCATCATGCTCCTTGATATTTATCCAAAGGAGTAGAAAATTTACTCTGTACAAAAACTTGCACGCGGATGTTTAATGCAGTTTTTTCAGAATTGCCAAAACTTGGAAGCAACCAAGATGTCCTTTAGTATGTAAATAGATAAATAAACTAAGTCCATCCAGACAATAGAATACTATTTCGAGCTAAATAGAAAAGATCTATCAAATCATGAAAAGATATGGTGGAAATTTGAATGCATATTACTAAGTGCAAGAAGTTGATCTGATAGGTTGTATATTGTGCATTACAACTATATGACATTCCAGAAAAAGCAAAACTACCAACACAGTAAAAAAGATCAGTGGCTGCCAGGGGTTTCAGGAAAAGAGGGCTGAATAAGCAGAGTACAGAGGATATATGGAGCAGTGACATCATCCTGTATGATACCATAGTGGTATATGCATATCATTGTTTTACGTTTGTCCAAACTTATAGAATGTAAAACATTAAGAGTGAACCCTAATATAAATTATGGACTTGAGGTGATAATGATGCATCAGCATAGGTTCATCAATCATAACAATGTGCCACCCTGGTGGAGATGCAGATTGTGAAGGAGGCTGGGTACATGGAAGGGCAAGGGATATACAGAAACCCTGTTCTTTCCACTCAAGTTTTCTGTGAACCTTCAACTGCTCTAAAAAAAAAAAAATCTATTAATAAAATAGTGTATTTAAATCCTTACTTCATTACTTATTAGTTGTGCAACATCAACAGGTATCTTCTCTAGGCTTCTATCCTCTTATCTACAAAATAGGCCAAAAATATCCATTTCAAAAGGTTGATGTAATAATAATCCAGAGGAAGTGCTGAATATAGCACCTAGCACACAAGTATGTATTTTCATGTTAGCAATGTTATTATTATTCATGTTACTATTATCATTACACTTTCTTTCATCTTATAGACTTGGAGATCTTTCACTGACCAGTGAAGCAGGTATGTATTATGTAGAATTTACTTGACACCCTTCCCCCAATGGAACTCAAAAGACCGACACTGGCAGTGAATGTGACCTATCTCACTGGTTTGGAGAACTAATAAAACGAAAAATTCCTTCCACATGAAATATTAATGTGTTTTTTCTTCAGAAAGCTTCTCTGCCTCAAGGCTTCAGGTGTTTCTTCTGTTGAAGTCAAGAGGTATTTTCAAAACTTTAGTGAGTTTAAGGCTCAGATTAATTTTTAAAAAGTATGTTGATTTTTTTTAAGCAATTGAGTGAATTTGAATCACCTAAGTTGCTTTAAAACTTGTTAGTTTGTTCTCTGCCATGCGAACTGCAATTCACGGGGGGAAAAATTTGTACCACTTACAAGCTTCACAGTGAACAATTACGTTCTGAAAGATTGCATTGCCTTTTAACATGTAGGTTAATTTCTTTGAGGTGTAAGATGTGAATTATTAAAAAAAAAGAATAAGAGAGAATGAGCACAAAATAATGAGGAATTGCAGGAACCCAGCTGAAGGCAT
Source organism: Scalopus aquaticus (assembly GCA_004024925.1). Classification (NCBI taxonomy): domain Eukaryota; kingdom Metazoa; phylum Chordata; class Mammalia; order Eulipotyphla; family Talpidae; genus Scalopus; species Scalopus aquaticus. Next base: position 51,235 of record PVIJ01004067.1, on the reverse strand, counting down.
CAGTTGCCCAGGTGCCTTTATTTTTCTGGTGCAATTTGTTCTGTGTGTCAAACAAAAATGTGGCTTTCATTTCTAAATGACAAGTGTAATGGAGTGTTTGGTGAAAAACAACCACATTATCGATGACACTTTATGATAGAGTCTCACTGGAAATCATGGTTATCAAATTTAAGAACGTTTATACTAGGATGAAATTAGCAAAGCATTAAAAAATACATTTGTGGGAGGAGACAACTCTAAACTTGAGGTAATTCATGACATTATCCCTACTTCAGCCTAGCTTCTAAGGCTTAGGCTGTCTAGAATATAGTGGGATTTATAGGGGACTTAAAATAGTCTTGTCTTGGAGATTCTGTTAAGTCCAGGTAGTCTAGAAACTCTCTTTGAAGGGTGAGTGGTGCTTCAAGCAATGAACTATTTTAAGTGATTTTTCTCATGCACAGTTCTTGGCATATAGTACAAATAGCTGAATGGAAACCTAAATTTGTAATGAACATCTGCTTAGCAAATTGAAGTACACAAGGACATAATTATGACATAATTATGGTCTCAGGTATAGCCTACACAACCAACTATGAGTAAACATCTAATGACTTTCTATTGCCTCTCACTAGAGTTTTGTGTGGTTTACACTCCTTACCTTTCTTACCTTTAGAATGATCAAGGGCATAAGTGGGAATTCTATCTTTTGTGAGTCAGTCTCATCTTTGAAACAATTGTTGGTCTTTGGGCTGGTCATCTGATAATGGAATTGGGGAGTGGAGCCCATTTGGGGTGATTTCAGAAGCTGAGGAATCTTCAAGCAGCTGTCTCACACAATAATCATGCATGATGTCTAAATTTTCTATAATTTAGATATTATGATAAAATAACTTCCTTAATTGATCAGTCATTAACTAATACTATTGCAAGCTTTCTATAAACAAGACCTTATACTTAGTCCTCTGAAGGCTACAAAAAAACAGGGACAATATAGCCTGATCATGTTTGCATTGTAATGAGGTCATTTTAGCTGGATTGCAGAAAGAAGATTCTGACTGAAAGAGAGAAGAGTTAGTAGGGTATAGGTTTGGTTGTTTTAATAAAAGCCAAACAACAGTGGCTTCCAAAGGAAGATTTATTCCTCTTTCACACAGAAGTTTGAGATGCAAACAGTCAGGAGGTTAGGTTTCCTTTTATTTTTCTGGTGGTTTTCACTGGCAAGGTGGAACTCATCACTCTATCTCATTACAATCCAGACTTCAGAGAGAGGAAAGAAAAAGATGAGAACAAGCATTATTTTCAAGGATGTGATTTGGAAGGAGCCCATTCTATTCTCAAGCTATTGACCAGAACTTACTTACCAAGTGATACTGTAACTTGCCCATATGAGGTTGCCCAGGGGATTGGGAACTCTAGTCTCTAGTTGGGAAGAGTGGTGCTCAGTTCTATTGCAAAAGTAAACAACTGTTTAAATTAAAATACAAGACAATTAAAAAGACACCTGATTGTATGGGAGAAAATATTTACACAATATATAACTGACAAAGGATTAATATCCTATATCTATATATATCTATATATATCTATATATATCTATTATATGAGTTTATATATATCTATATCTATATAGATATAGATATACATAAACTCATATAATTCAACAATAAAAAATAAAAAGCCCAAAATAAGTGGATAGGAGATAAGGACAGTTCACCAAAGAGGATTTTCAGAAGACCAATAGACATATGAAAAAATGTTAGTCCTTGCTTCCAAAAAGAGAGATACAAGTTAAAACCGCAATGAGATACCATCTCATGCTTATGGGAAAGGTACATATTAAAAAGTTCTCCAACAAGTTTTGGAGCGGATGTAAAAGAAATGTAAACCTATTACACTGTTGGTGGGAATGTAAATTGGTGCAACTATTATGGAAAACAATCTGAATTTGCCTTAAAAAACTAAAACCAAAATGTTCACAGCAACACTGTTTACAATAACTATTACGCGGAAGCAGCCTGAAGGTCCATTGACAAACAATTCTGTCAAGGAGATGTGGTATATCCACACTATGGAACACTATATGGCCTTAAGACTAGATGAAATACAGCCATTTTCAATAACATGGAGGGAGGTTGAGACAATTATGTGCAATAAAGCAAATAAGAATGATAAAAACAAATACTAGGCATTTTACATAGCAGACAATTCAACAATGACATAAAGCACTTAAAAAATCAGTGGATATCAATAATGAGGGCTCTGAGGTTAAGAGGAAAATGGTAAGGAAAGGGTAAAGGGATACAAGGGATCGTGGTGGGGTAAACAAAGAAAGAAAAAAAAAAAAACAAACCCCTCCAAAATTCTGAACACAGCCTGCAAGGCCCATGTTCTTCTAGCTTCTGTGTTCCATCCACATGCCTTTCAGTCCTATTTGCAGTTGCGCCTCCCCACATAGAGACAGTTTCTTCTCCTAGACATTTAACCTAGTCCCCTTTTTTCTATAGTGCCTTTTCTGTCTTCATGTCTCCGATTGATTTTACTTTTTAGAAACTCCTTCCCTGGCTTTTATGACTAAAACAAAATGTCTTACTCTCTTTCCTTCAGGTCGAAGGGTGGTAACAGCTCTGTTGCTACAAACCCTAGGATGGTATGTGTATTCCTTTATAATCCCATTATAAACCAAACAAATTCCTCTAATTAAAATGTGTTCTGTTTTCTACTGGACTTGGATTTGACACCAGGTGATTTACAACACTCAACTTTCGGCTTTTGTTTATTTTCAGATGATGGGAAATGCCTTTTCTTCATTACATCCAAGCTACGTACAGAGACAGGAGAAGGGCTAGAGAGGGCATAAAGTAAGATGAAATAAAAGGTGAGACACCTAGACGTAGGATTGGTCTTTGAAAAGGGGTTTACGTTAAAGTTGGAGTGGAATTAGAAGCAATGATTAATGTATTCCCTGTTAATAAAAATAAAATGTTAACATTTGGGTGAGATGTCTGATATAATATATAAAAATTCTCTTTACTTTTGTTCCATAGGGTTTTCGAGATGCAGTATAGAATTTGGTTAAAGCGTGAAGTTTAAAAATGGTCTTTGTAGCTTAATCTTGATTCAGCTACTTATATGCTACATGACATAGGTCCAGTTATTTAACCTCTCTCTCTCAGTTTCCTTGTCTGTTAAATGTGAGCAATACTGTTACTTACTTTCTAGGGACTTAGGAAGATTGAAGAAGTTTGTATATGGAAATGCTTAAAATACTATCCACTCTGTAATAGTGCTCTGTGAAATGGTATCTATTAATACTTAGAATCAGAATAAATCTCAAAGTTTATTTAGACTAACTTATCAGACGAAGATAAAAAAGTAGAGACCAAATAACTTGATCAAAGTCATACAGCAAAAATTCAGGTTTGTTCACTCCCAGGTTTGTTCACTCATTTATTTTTGCAACAAATATTTATCTCATTAGTATAGCTGAGGAGAACATAAGTGCCATTAATTTGGCTAAGTCTATCTAAATAGTTACAACCAGAGCTAAGCAAACAGCAATAACAAAGACAATTAGGAAACAAAGCCCTGGATCCCAGCATTCCCTTGCCTATTCCCCACCTCATGCTACCCCAGTGCTGCCTAGTTGTCAGAATCTCCTCCTTGGATTTTAATGGGTTCCTTGTCCAGCATTCTTTGGAAAATCCACCCACATCATATGTGGGGCTTAAGATGCTACATTTGCTGCTTAGGTTTTGTTTTTTGGCTGATATGCATAAATGAAACAGAGCAAGAAATTCCCCCAGAGAGTCCACAGCTGTGCATGTGAAAGTACACAAATCCCTCCAAGTAAGATTGAGGGGGGGGGTGGTAACACCTCAAAGTAATTTATGCTCTACGATTTCCCTCTGGATCTGCATTTTCTGAAAGTCTCAGACGGCATGTTTTGTGTGTGTGTGCTAATTTCATCCTCCTTGGTCAAACCACCGACTTCTGGGAGTGCAGAAGTCCTGCAGGTTGGGAATTATCTCTGCCACCAGGGAGGACAACATTTTAGTAAATCCTCATTTAACTTGAAGACAGCTGTAAGCCCTTTAATTCATAAGTGAAATTAAATCACAGAAATCTGTTGAGTTGGTTTGATGTTACCCAAAGATTCCCTAAGTGCAGAGCTAATCCTTAAGTTAAAAAGTAGCAAATCTAAGTGCTCCATCCAGGATGGATGATTTCCCTGACTGCCAGGGAGGAGGGTTGGATTAGGCTTAATCAAATAATAAAAAAAAACAAAATCTTTTGATATCTAAGTCTGGGTCAACACAGGGCATGATGAAATGCAAAGCTGATACAATTTTTCAGGTGATTTGTGCTTGAAACAATGCTTTAGAGGATAAAAGACTTTAAATTTTATTTTTACATTTTAAATCTACAGTCAATCATTTGAATGAAAAATTGTCCTGCTTTGGGGGGAGGAATTTAATATATAGTTATGATCCTGGCTTGAAGTCAAAAGTCTAGTGTCTGTTCCCAGTCCTAAAATTGTTTGTGGGTGTTTTGGGTCAATCACTCTTTCTTCTTGTGCCTCAGTTTTTCTGTTACTGGAAATAATGAGTAATCTAAGTGTACTTTGCTTTTAAAACACACTTACACACTTTTCCTTACATAGTGGGAATTCAGGGATATTAATATTTAGTTTGAGTTTTACAAAAAGTAATTTTTGTTTTAGGAATACACCTGAGACAAATGAATTACACCATCCTAAGCTATTGTTGGAAGGAATATTTTAAATTGTTTTGGAGAATTCAAAACACTTCCCCCATTTGCTCAGTAATGAGAAAAGTGAAAAATGGAGCTTTATGTTAACTTATAGATGAGCAGTTCTATATTACCTGAGCACATAACATAAATCCTCTTGGAAATAAAAGTCTCCAAGCACAATTTTATAAAAATTAAAGTATGTCTTGTTTCCAAAAGATAACTGCTTTATGCCGTAGAGTTTATAAAGTTGCCACCAGGTATTGCCAACTGAACTCCTTAAATTTACATTTAGTATCAGTGTTTGATAATCAACTCTTCCAAATAATTAAACACACATGCATACCTCCTTAAAAGTGTAAATGTGAAAATCCTCATATGTTACAAAACGGTATAGACTGCTGCTTTTTCATTGAAATTAGGACTGACTAGCCTAACTTGTATTTCCCTTCCTTTGCTCTTTCTTTGCATATCAGTATTTAGGAGGGAACCCAAGGTTCTCAAATCCATAGCAATTGACAAGATCAGGTACCCCCCTATTTGCTTCCTCTTCCTTAAAGTATGCAATCCTAAATGTTGGAAAGACAAAACTCTCCCCAACTTGTAATCTTCACTTTAAATATTAAATGGAGATTTCTCTTGTGATGGGTTTGCATTTTCCTAACAAGTTTAAATATCTCTATTGTTCACTCTAAATAAAGTCATTATATATGCTTTATGGGCATGCCACAGACTAGTCAGATTGTAAAAATTTGGTTTAGATACTTTAGAATCCATCTCAAGATCCAGAAATTAGCTATTGAGCTTTTTTTAAGGTGATTGCTTTGAATCGGATTTTTGCTTTGATTTTTCATATTATCTACCAACTAAAGAAAATTATTTTAAGAGAAACCACTTAGAAAAAGAACTAAACACAACTCTATGGAATATCTCTTGTTTACTCCTGAAGATTTTCAACAAAGTTTGACTCCTATTGGCTTTTGTGAGGCTAGAAGGGAGTTCCTCACATGTGCAAGCTAACATGCCTTGTTTGGAAACAGCCAATATGCTTTTCATCTCCAGTGGGAAAAGATACTGCTTCCTAACCCCAGCAAATGAAATAAACATGTATTTCTTTGCCCAGTAACATTTCCCTTATGGTTTATGAAGTAGTCACTATATAAGAGAGCATTGGCATTTGTTCTGGTAACAAATGAGTGTTTATTTCCCTCCATGAGACTGCACATTCCAAAATGTCTATTTTTTTCTCAATGTACCCATTTTGTTGATGAAATAACTGGTTGCTTTTTGTTTGAGATCAGTAGCTTTGAGTGTATCTTTAATTAAAAAGATGGAGATGGAGGGCAAGCAAAAGATCTCCATGATATGAAATCATCTTGTCCTCAGTTAACGTAAAGGATGTATCGAGGGACCTTTTAAGTTATGACTTTCTCTTTTAGTCTATTCTTCTTTCTTTCATGATCTTGAATCTCAGCTGCTCTAGTTGGACTTAAGCCCTTGGCCCATAGATGAGATAGATGAGATAATAATCTATGAAAATGCTCATAGAACTCACTGTGATAAACAAATCAAGACATGAAATTAAAGTTGTTTTATCAAATCTATATAATAGAAAATCTGGGTGAGGTCAACATAAGCCCCCAATTAACGACTGACTTACCTGTGTGGCAGACAAAATAATGTCTCCCCCAAATGTCTCCATCCTAATCCTAGGAAGGATTAATTTATATGACAAAGCAACTTTTCAAATGTGAAAATGTGGAGTGGGGAAGAGCAGTTGCTGTAGTCACAGGAATAAGCACCATCTTCTTTATGCCCATCTCTATATCACCAACATCCCAGGTGCCTAGCATTACACTGGTGTGCTGTGAACCAGAATTTCTGAACAAGGGGCTTCTGAGAAGGAGGAAGGAGTTGGGCGACCATGTTGAATGGGGGGAAAAGGACAGAAGCCACGGGGTAGATGCTTCTGCTGGTATTGAAAGACTATGGCAGCTGCTATCTTGAGCTCATGGTGGGTCAGCTTGGGAGTACATTTTTAACTTTTATTCTTTTCTTCTCTCTCAGCCCTTTGGGCCCTGCTCAACTTCTTGTTTGTATTTTCTGTCTGGAGGTGTCTTGCATTCATTTTTTTGGTGGCTCTGCTCTTGGGCCTCAACTGTTCCACTGTGGACCCTGCCTATTTGGGGATGGTTGATTTTAGAGTTTGGTTGGGAGTCCATATTTTGAAATCCTTCTCTCACCTAATCAATCTCTCTCTCTCTCTCTTTCTCTCTCTCTCCCCCCACACACAATTTGAATCTCTCACTGATTAAAAATCTTTGTGCATATTAAGTTTGATTTACTTTGCTTTTATGCATATGGGTGGGCATGAACCCTTAACAATGGGCAACATGGATTTTTCTCCTTAACAGTTTGGGGTTCCTTTGCACCCCTTGGATTTTACCAGAATTGTGATTAAATTAAGGATCTTGAGATGGAAAGACTATGCTGGAGGTCCTCAATGTTATCTATCATAAGTGTCTTTACAAGAGGGTACCTCTCATTCTGAGGGCTAATGCCACATGTTCTAAAAAGTGAGAAATCATAGTTGCAATTCCTAGATTTAAATCTTATTTAACTCAAGGAGCAAACCAGTAGTGGGTATTGTTTCATTTTTATCTTTTACAGTGAAGACAATGCAGGGTACTAAAAATAATCCTCAGTATGTAGAAGGGCAGGTAATTGGTTCTGGAACTGCTTTTTTCAGTTAGATCCTCTGATAAAATTTCAGCCTGAAAATTTCATTGGGTAATTTAGAAAATTACAATTCATTAAGCCTTTATATATAGTTCTGGGTTTCTACCTGTAATCTTCTCTGTAAAATATTTTAAGACGCTTGTTGTCAAATGTCACAGAGATCCCAGGAATCTGATCTCTGACAACTCAAATTTAAGGTGCATAAATGTACTATAAGCTCTGTGGAAAAATCTTTTATTAGTCAAGGTGAAGGATAGGCCAGCCCAAGATTCATCTAGGCTTCCTCAAGAAGTTCAGAACAGGCTTTTCCAAGATATATCATTTTGGCATGGAGATAATTTGAAACTAACATCAATAAGGCTCTGTAGACTTGAAGAGAAACTGTTAGCATTACCTCAACTATCTAGACGTATGAAGACTGGGGCTATGACCCAGATTTAGGGTTATTTCCAGGATGTAAACTTTTTATTAGAGAAATTTACTAAATGGCAGGGCAAATTACACTGGTCAACATTGAGATCGTTACTGACTTTAAAAGGCCCTAATCTGTAGCATCTTGGTGTGCTGAACATGAATATAACTCTGAAAATTTTTTACTAGCTCTTGTTTTGAAGATAGTTCATATAATTAATTTTATATGTTTCACCATGTAAATTTATCCAGTAGGACTGCAACAAATCCTAAATCAGCCTAGAATGATGTAATATTGCATTGCATTGCATAATACCGTCATGCACACATCATCTAGAGTTGATTGCATCATTTTCTGATGCAATGCAATACTACTGCCAGGCAGCTACTGAAGTAGACTGACGTCAGCAGTGCACTATAGAAAGCTTTGTTGGAAAGGTTGAGCATTGAAAATACTTCAGACTTTGTGCGAGACGCTTTAAGCTACTGTTCCATAGAACTGTTATTATTTTATCCATTTAGGCATGATACAGAACAGTAATGCCTCGAAAGTGCGTTCATAGTGCAGACAATTTCTGCTCTATTTGTGGAGAAGTGACATTTGCCAACCAGAAGAAAAGTATCACTTCTCAAGTGAAGAAGGCTTATCACCTTTACTTGGGATACAAGGTTTGTGACCAAGAAAAGCCTTGGGCCCTGCATAGCTGCTGTGCTACATGTACAACACAGCTTTCACGTGGTTCAATGGCAAAAGACCATTATCAATGCCGTTTGAAGTCCCCATGGGGTGGAGAGAGCCAAGCAACCACATAAAAGACTGTTACTTCTGCTTGGTTCCTCCTCTTTCCAGCAGAATAATGAAGCAAAAGAAGTCGAGAATAGTCTACCCAAACATTCCATCTGCATTGAGACCAGTTCACATGGTGAGGGACTTCCTACTCCAGAACCTTCAGCAGAACATTCTCTTGATTCACCTGATGAGGACAGGGTGAGCCGACCTGTTCTTCTCCTGTTCCATCAGCATTCAGTAATCCAGATTTTCACTGTGGTGCATCATCAACCCCACACAGACTAACACAAGAAGAACTAAATGACCTGGTTCGCTATTTGGACTTATCCAAGAACAAGGCAGACAAACTAGGTTTGATGAAGAATTTCGTGAAAGCCATGGACTGGACCTCGCCAGCTTTCTGATACCTGATGAAAAATTTCCTTCACTCATTGAAGCAAAAGATTAAAGAGGGAGTTTTTGGTGGTCCTCAGATTCCAGAGCTCTTCAAAGATGACCGGTTCAACAACTTGCTGCAGGGTGATGCGAAACAAGCATGGAATGATTTTTACTAGTGTCTACAAACTTTCTTGAGAATGTTAGGGCAGAAAACTACAAGGAACTAGTAGAAGACATGCTGATGCAGTATCAGAAACTTGCCTGCAATATGTCTCTAAAGATCCACTTTCTTCATTCCCATCTGGATTTCTTCCCTGAAAACTGTGGTATGGTTAGTGATGAACATGGCGAACGTTTTCGTCAAGCTATCACATCAATGGAACAAAGATACCAGGGAAAATGGTCCACTACTGGCTGACTACTGCTGGACACTCCCCAGAGATGCTCCTGAACAGCTGTACAAGAGACAAGCGAAGAAATCTAAGAAGTAGTCTATGACTTGATTTTTTACAGGTATTAACCATAGGCCTATTACTATTGGCATGCAGTTTGTGATATAAACATCCATTTATTGCAGATTACAAAAAAACTAGAGCCCAAATTAGAATTTGACTGTTATGTTTGTGTTGAGCACATACAAATTGATAGGAAATGACTAATTTTATTTCAGTAACATGACTTTTGTAAAAATTTGTTGACCAGTGTTATTTACTTACAGAGCATCTGACTTTTTGTCATACAAGTCATCCGCCACTCTCCTTTCAGTCCCAGGCCCCTATCCCATTCCTTAACCAGAATGAAACAAACAAACAAATATATTTTGTCCTATTTACTCTAGAATTTACAGCTATGTAGATTCTCCATATGCATGTCATTAAATTTGTTCTTTTTCTTCTCCTAATCAGTTTGATGCTAATTTGTTTGCTATAGGGGAAATTTCTCCTCCATTCTTAAAAAGACATAATCTTCCCCATTTCCTATCCCATTTTCTTGTCCTGAAAGGTTTTTTTTGTTTGTTTGTTTTTTACCTCTTTGAAATCCTCCAGAAGTGTATCATCAATCCTTTCCTAAACACAGGATAGTAACTCTTCACAGGGTTGTCTGGTCAAACTCTCCAAAAGAGTCTGGTCTGTTTTTCTCAATGGACTTAGAATAGGCCTTATGTCAGTTTGGGTGGGGGACTAGCTGTCAATCAAGGCTATTACCATTACTTTAAAATGAGAACTGAGAGTGCCCAGAAGGCAAGGAGAAGCTTCTGTTCTTGCCTAAATCCTCCACCTTCCCTAATCTAAGAAGAAACTCTCACAGCCTATAGTTCTACCCTGTTCTTAATCCAAGAAACAGTTACTACTCTCTTTTTTTTAAGACGTAAAGAATGTAGTGTGGGGGTCTTACCCAGTTCTAGGTTTATCAGTAGACATGTTCTCTCTCTCTATCATTACTCTGAAAGTAACGATGAGATCACCCCCTTTTTTTGTCTGTTAGGTGAAGTCTCTGCCTCTGTCTTTGATGTCCCAAAATACAGGATAAATATTCCTGGTCTATTCCATTAGTCATCAGAATTTACAGCCAAGTAAAGTTAACTAGTTTTTCATTGCTAACCCATTTGATGCAGTTTTGATGATTTGTTCAGACTGAGAAGAACCCAGAGGGGAACAGGATGATTTCTTTTGCTCCCTGACAGCATTCTCCTCCTCATGGCCTTCACCATTGCTGTCCTCATCACCACCATCTCCATAGCTAGTATTTGTAGGAGGTTTATTTCGCAAGAAGCATTCTTTCACATGAGAATTATTGACCTTTGGAGCTTGATAGAGCGTTTGGGCACTTTATTTATGGAAATGTGTGGGATGATGCAGGTAGTATTATTATCCTCCTTGCACACCTGCCAACACAATGTGTGTTACCTAGTGGGGGCTTGATAAATGTTTGTGGAACTGTTACAGGACCTCTTGGACCTAGACCTATCTTGCCTAAGAGGTTCTGTTATTGAGCCCCTAGGCCTATACTTCCAGCCAATCACCAGTGAGAATCAGACACTCCACCCTGTACAGGTTTCCTGCTCTTGCAAGATCTCCAGAACCAGCTGAAGCCTGGCGGCCTCACAGACATAGATGGCAGAAGACTGAACTAGGTGTGACCTAAATCTCATTAACCTGCTAAAAAACGTACCTCTGGGTTGAGACTTAAATGTTACTGAGATATGCCACTCATCTGTGCATGCTCCATTATAGCCCAGCCTAGAACATGCTATTGTGTTGCTCCCAGGTCAGTAAGTGTGGCTCATGGCAGGTCTTGCGTCTCTCCTATTGTGTGATCCAATAAAAAGTCCTTTGCTTGAAACCTGTTATTGGCTTTTCAAAATTTGTGGGGGATTAATTGGTCAAAACCTGACAAAAGCCCTTTGGAATTAGTAACAGAACTAATGTTTGTAAATAGGAAACTTGATTTCAGGGTTCTGTGGTTCTCCATATACCAGACAAGCAGAAAGGAAATTGTAGACACTAGAACTCAAGTTTCTCAAGCTATTACTTGAGATATTAAAAAAAATATTTTGTGTAAACCCATAGAAAAGATTCCAGTGGTGTCTTAATTTAAGAGTAGGAATAAGATCAAAAGGCAATGATTCCTTAAAAAAAAAAAAAGTAGTGATCCCTTCTATAGTAAAGCCAAATATTCATTGGTGCTATAGCCACATTTGAAGAATAAAGTGAAATAAAAGAAAACTGATGATCCACCAGCTTAAGAAAACATTAACATTGTCCCTAGATGCTGATTGTTGTGGAAAAAGAGCAAAAGATTTAGCAGTGTTATTATAGGTCATTTGAACTAACTTTGTTATTTTCCTCAGTGAGACGAAGGAGTAAGATTTCCTCTCCTTATGAAACTAAAGATAATTTTCCCTTCTGGACTTTGATTTTCTTCACCAATATTTAATTCACAGTTAAACTGCCTCACGTTGATGCATATGTAAATTTGCACAATTGTTTCCTTTTGTAAAAGGGAGAGGGACGGATGAGAACAAAGTGAGGAGGGACCACAATGGGCTATGGTGGAGGTAAGGTGGTTTAGCAGTGGGTATGCTACAATAATAACACCTGAAGAGGGATCATATATTTGCAAAATACAAACAATGATATAGACTAATATTAGTTTAGCAAAAAAAAATTAAATTAAAAAAAGTCTTTATCTCTTAACAACAACTACATTTAAATTGCTAGGGACCCAGAAAGACAACACAAGCTCTTGCCCTCTGTTGGAGACCAAATTCTTCATCTGTGGAAAGCCTGGGTCATTTAGAAGCCGATAATCAGCTGGAAAAACAAGGGATGGAATTTAGGCGATTGCACATAAAATGTTTCCTTGTTTTTTTCCTGAAGGCGTTACTCATATTGATTTAGCTTGATGAAATTTCACAGTTCCAGGTGAGGTAGAAGTTATTTGTTCAATTTTCAAACTGAGAAATAGAGAAGCTAAGGAACTTAATAGAGTCGTTTTGATGTCAGAAAATATATATTTAATTAAATATTATTATTAAAGTGATTGAGATAGTACATTTCAGAGATGGTATTCAAAATGCAACCCCTTTTCACTGCACCAAGTCCCCCTCTGGATGGTGTTCACAAAGACCAGAATTTCTTCCAGTGAAATGTCTAAGAATTTAAAATCATCTTTCTGATAAATTTAAATCTACTACGGAGAGAGTTGCCAACCAATATTTAGGGCACCTGTAATGTCTTAACCTGAGTGCTGTCAGGATGGAGACCATTACTCCCACATAATTTCAGGTTGCAGAATATGGAATGGAAGCAGGAGATACAGAGGTGGACAAAAGAAAATCTACCTGTTTCTTCAGCAATCAGCTTTGAGGGAGATCAGGTAAAGGTAATTTATTGAGTGCATACTATATGGAAAATTACCATGCCATGGAGAATACGATTTCCATAAAAGTGAAGTATTTACTAATCTACAATTCATTTTGGCAGGAGGACCAGTGACACATTCAATCCAAGTCACCTGTACTATGGATCTCACAATATGATCCAAGACAGAGGAAAGAAGAGATTACAAGGGGGGCCGGGGGAGAAAGGAGGAAAATTGGTGAAACTTATTGAAAAAAAGAAAGGAAATATGTATTCCTACAATCTATTAGACCGTATGAGAGTTAGTTTCTAAGTAGACTTTTGAAGGAAAGATAACAGCAATGGTTGGCTGCAAGAGAGAGTACGAGAGAGAGAGGTTTTCAGGAAGAAATATGCCTGGAATAATGAGAACAGTGATGACTGTTATTGCATGATGTTACATATCATCTTTTGTGAATCCATATTTTCACATGAATTTTCAACTACAGTCAATTACAATATTTGTCTTCTTGCCATGCTATATTCTAAAATATCATTTTAAATAATGTTCAATTTGTTTTGTAATTTTTCTTTTAACATGCTTTTAATATTTTTGAAATTGGGAAAAATTACTTTTAAGTCAATGCATTGTAATACCAAAATTAATTTTAAAGCCAGGAAATTGTTTCAATAAATATGTTTTTAAAATCACTACATGGTTTTGAAAAAGTTGTAAGAAATATTGCCTGGATCTAGTTTTTTAAACATTGTTCAAAACAATGTCTTCTTTTCAGCTGGCCTCCTTTACTGAATCATATTAATTTTCATATTTTTTTCAATCTGTCTCCAATTACTGAGAAACATTTCTCAGTTGGTTTTTGAAAATAAGAATTTCAATTTTGATTGTCAACATATTTGATTTAATTTATTGGTTAAAATAAACCCAATTATGTAAGTATTGCTTGTCCAGTTTTACAGATGTGAAAACTAAGCAGAGAAGCTCAGAGATTTTTCTAGTAGTTTAACACTGTGGATAGGAGCTGAGTTTGAGTTTGATCCAATCCCAGCTCCATCACTAACTACCTAAGTGATCTGGAAAAAGTAATTCAACCCTTGTGTCTCTTGAAACCATTTTTTTTTAAAGATCTGTTTATTTATGCATATAAGCTGGGGTGTAGGTCAGAGGTGTGGTATGGTGAGAAGATTCACCAGACAGAGTGGGGAGCAGAACAGGCAGACTGACTGAAGTACACTGCTGAGGGGAGCAGTGGGTGAGGCAGGAGAGGTCTGCTGCGCCATGTGGGAAGCTCCCTGGCCGGGTGTGGAACTTGTACAGTGCCTCAGTGGCTCTGGATAGCTTCATAGTGCTGCACTTAACCCGTTGCGCCACCAGGGAGGCCCCTCTTGAAACCATTTAAGCTAACTAGGATTTAGTTATCTAGTTTTTCAAAGAGTTTTTTTGGCAGATAGTCCACACTTTTGAATATTCATTAAATCAAGATGGAGGTGTGTATTAATGTAATTATTCTTTCTTGCAACAAAATTTTATTAAAAATTTACCATGAGACTGTATTATATTAGGCAGTCAAGATACAATTATATAAAAAAAATAAAAAAATAAAAAAAGATACAAAGATGGAAAAGATAGATATTGTTAGGAAAACATTGAAAAAGTTTACACAATATTAATATCAAACTAGGAAAATAAGTTGTAGTGTGTCAAATTGTTCTTAGACATCAAAATAATTCCTGTTTGGACTGATAGTGCTCACAGTTTTCCTGACTCCTTCACGAGCTACTTGGTTTGTTAAGTATTTGAATATCCTGTCAAATCAAAATTTCTAAATATAGCTTTTGTGCTCTGATAGGAAACTATACAAAAATACCTGAAGCCTTCCTATTTCAACTGGCTATCATTTTATGGAACATATTTAGCGAGCATAAGGTGAGCCAATATCTTTCCATGGAAAGCTCTGACTTGGCTCCACTTACTGGCTACTTGATTTGGGGCAAGTTCCTTCAATAGCCTATGCTTCACTTCTATCTTCTGTCAAACGTGGGTAATAAATTTAGGTGTAAATTAATTACTGTGAGGTTACATGAAACTCAGGAAATAAAGCGTTTAGTTCATAGAAGCTAAATTAAAAATCTTAATGACTACTAGATTTTATTATTGTAAGTAGTTAAAAAATTTCAATATATTCAAATTACATCTCTTAGCAGAATTGTCAAATTCAGAATTTTGAAAATACTCTACTTACCTTTAACTTATTTAATTAATTGGTCTGTTCCCAATGGTGAGTTGTTTGTTTTTACTACTTTGCTCTCTAGTTTTCTACCAGAGGATGGAGAACACTGTGGTCCAGAGTACCTTCACCCTCAGGGACTAGCTGCTGGACTGGGTTTGTCACGCAGAAATTGAAGAACTCCATCTACAAATCGATGCAGCTTTTCCAAGCCACATTGCAATGAAGGCCTGCAGAGAGAACATGAGCTCATGCTGCTGCAAATACATATTTTAACATTTTTGAAAAGAGCATATTTTATTATTTGCAAAGGTGAAGAAAATTTTTAATGTTTCTTGTGGCTGCTTTGCATTAGCTTTTTTAGTCTATACATATTTTTTCATATTATAAATTTGACCTTAGCCTCCTCCATGGTCCCCTGCGTTACTTTGCACATACTTTTCTTTTCTGTTTTAGATTGCCTGGTCCTGGTAAGTAGATTTATCAAAGTCCAGTTAGGAGACAGACACCACTCCAGTTATTTTTACAGGCAGCATTTTATATAATGAATTGTCAATTAGGTAAAAGATGTAAATACTAAAAGGGTAGGAGGCGGACTCTGAGGTATCACAGACATGTCAACTGCAGGAAGAAGCTACCACCCTAGTGTGGAAAATACAAGGGAAGAAGTTGGAATTATCAACACTTAGAAACTTAGAGGTGGTCTCATGGAGTTGAAACTCAGCAGCTCACAGAGTACCTGCTGGCTGGTCCTGGTGTCTCTGAGATGGGGTATGAACAGACTGGTCTTCGAGGGCTGGCAATACTTCCAATGGGATTCAGCTGCTGCTCCAAAAAGGAACTGTTGCTGCCAGGGTGAAGAAGCATAGTCTGGGCAATGCCTCCAAGAATCACAAGCAGGAAGGGAGCCCCAAAGGAAACACACAGGAGAAGAAAATCAGCACTGTTCCCCACCCTTGCTAACTCCAATTAGAGCCCCATATTGCCAGAACTTACTATATAGCTAGTTGGCAAAGCAGAAATGTGGTCTGTCAACTCCCAGCCCCAGGATCTTAGAGCAGACTAAGAAAAGGTGGATTTGGAGATGAGAGAATACAGCTTAATAATTGGTGCAGAAGGGAAAATGTATAATTGTTTAGCAACTGGTATGATTCCTGCAATACAATATTGAATAAATGCTTGTGGAATGGATCTACATGTACAATTAGATTAAAACGTGTCATTTTAATGGTTAACATCTGAGTTTCACTTATAAAAAGAGATGCGGCCTTTTAGGAAAAGAACTTCATGGGTCAGTTTCATTGTAGAAGGTGAAGTCCCAGTGTTAAAGTCTGGAAATAGAGAAACAGAATTAAACTGTCTGTCACACGGGGTTAGCAGGAATTGGAGTGCAGTAGGGAGAGAAGAAAACAAGCTGCCAGAGAGGAGAGGGGTGTGGAACAAAGAAGTGAGTCAAGGTCAAACTACCTGTAAAAGAGTACAGTGGACGGCAAAAGCCAACAAGGAGAAATTCCTGGTAGAGATTATAAAAGGACTTCTGAAATAAAATTGACAAATAGTTACATTTTTGATCATGATTCTAAAGTAAACTAAAATCAAATCATCAAGGTGCTGGTATTTGCTACTCACGGTGGCTTATGTCTGGAGTATTTACAAATAGAATGGTAGTATCCTCTAGTCTGTGAGATGATCCTTAAAGTGAATGATATCTGAGGGAGCTGGAATTAACAGTCAGAGATAACTGGAGCAACAAAGCCTCTATACCTTCTTTGCTATTGACCAAAATAATTCCAAAGAGAGATGTGAGTCTGCTCTAGTACATTGGGTGAAATCAGAAAATTTCATGAGTTCTCAAAGATCAGAGGCGACTGGACCCTAGCTCATATCCTGTAACATTTGTTTTGTTAGAGTGCACATTCTTTAGTGCTTCAGCCCTGAAGAACAAAGAGTTTTATCAATATTTGGCTGAATGGCTCCATTTAAGCAAAGTGTGTGTTCACTGAGATAATGCATTATTTGAACAGCTGTGTGAGTCCTAACCTCCAAGTTTTTTATCTGAGCCTGGATACATATAAACTCAGAATAAAACCAAATCCTCTATATAAAATGGAGACAAAAATCCCTCAATATGATGCATAAATCATCCAGCAAAAGTGTGATATGGCAACATAATTACACTAGATTAAGGAGAGAAGTGAAGTAATAACTCCTTAAGCCCACTGGTTAAAATGATTTTGTGAAGGGGTTGAATTATGATGTAAAGGTGGGAATTGAAAGAAGACAGAACTGATTTCTAGGCCTACTTTTCACTAATTTGCTTTTCAAGTAGCTCACTGCCTTGATTGCCTCTTGTCTTGTTGGTGAAATGAGAAGGTTGTTGCTTCTTAGCCCAACTTTTTAAATGTCTCTGTGAGGCTGACAGTGGGGAGCGTTCCAATTGCCTGGGTGTGAGGGCTTTTTCTGTTTCTCTTGTGCAGTCATACGTAGCACCCAGAGATTACTGGGAAGGGGACGTGTGAATTTGATAGGCACCACTGAATTTTTGAGAGCTAGAGGATTGAGATCTTAATGCTTTTCCTGTGATGTCAAAGTTGATTGGAAATCTCTGGAAAACTGGGATGTCTGTAGCTGAGGTGAACAGACAAAAAAGAATCTCTTTTAGCACAGAATTTCTCAAAGTGTGATCTGGGGCCCAGCAACACTAGCATCACTTGGGACTTTGTTAGAAATAGAGTCTCAGGCTTCACTTTATGCGTGCTGAATCAGGGCGGAGGTCCAGCACGTTTTAAAAACTCCCTCAGGAGATTCATGTGTACCTAAAATTTGAGACACAATGTTAGCACACTGGTTAGACTTTTCATTTTTTCTTTGTAAGGCAGGAGTAACTCAGGTTTGAGCCAGTCTGGGGTCCCATGGCATGGGAAAAGAAGAGGAAATTTCCTAATAGCAACTGGAATGAGGTTTAAATTTTTTTTGTATATTAAAGAAAAGGGATCTCATTTTGCTCCCCAAGCTGGTGAAGTAGTATATATTTGCTTATACTCTGATCTTCTGATATCTTTAGTTTTCCAGTGCAACTTATTAAAAAAAAAACTAAATCTCAATGTTCTGTGCCACTTTTAGAGGTAATGAGACTTCTGACATAAAAGTCAAGATACATTTAATTTTCTTAAAACATGCATCTTCTGAGTAGTCACAGGCTTTTGCATTTTTTAAAATAAATGATTTCAGTCTAGATTGGGAAGATACAGTATAGATTTATTTAAAATTATGTGAATAGTACCTAAAACTTTCTGCTTGAAAATGTTGCCACTACACAGAATTTGCTAAGTAAGAGAAAAGAAATATATTGCTGTTTTAGTCAACTGTGTGTTATTTTTCATTTGGACGGAAATATATTTTCTTTGTGTTCATTAACTACCTAGTTTCAAAAAGAGTTCAAGACTATTGTAAAAATTCATGAAATGCAAAAGATGAAAAGAGAAGAAGCTAGCAGAAAAGGTAATAAAAGATTGTGAAATTGTGAAATTGATTTTTTAGCAAGTCCTCTTTGTAATTTTAACACCTTCATGTTTTCCCATTTTAGTCTTCTGGGACTGTGTGGTTTTCAGAAAATCACTTGGGATTCAAAGCTTAAAATGACAGCCTCCTTTGCTTCCTACCAGTAGGATCTACTGCAATGGGGCTCAAGTTGAAGAGACAGCAGCAGAACAGCAAGGTGTGCAGTGCTGGATTTGTCTTTGCTGCCCTTTGGTTTTAATGTGTATTTTCAACTAGCCAGCTCATCATTCCTTTTCCTCTTTTAAAAAATAATAACTCATATTTTGCTGAAATGAAAGTTATACTGGCTGGAGAAATTTTTGAGTAAGGCTTCTCCTGATCATAAAATTAGAACAACATTGGTGTATGTAGACAATATAAAACAAGCTAGACCATAAAGAAGACAAGAAAACAGAATGAGATGATTTCACCAATCTTAAGCTACCACTGTTAATATTTGTTGTATTCTCTTTTAGTACATTTCAATGTCCATTATAGGGTCAAGATTATTTCCTCAATAGAAGTTTGTAAATATTTTCTATATGAGTAAAATTTCATAAGCATTATTTGTAATGCTTATATGATATTCCCTTCTATGAAAATAGCATCATTTCTATAACTAACTTAAACATTTCCCTATGGGGGTTTAGGTCAATTCCTATAAAATGCAACAGTATTAATGTTACCGAATCCTCATGTGGGATGAATACTTGAACAGATGAAAGCCTCATCCTTTTGGGCAATAAATGAGCCTGACAGTTCATTATATAATGGCCCCTCTAGCTCATACACATTTTTAAGAGAAGAATATTGTTTTTAAGAAAATAATATTTCAGGTAAGTAGTGTTATAGATATAGTCACATATATTGAAAGAATTTTTCTGAGAGAAAACCAAAGCAATGTTAAGTTAAAAAATCATAATTTAAATTAATTTTTGGTTTTTCAGTTTTGGATATACACATCTGCCCCCTTCTCTTTCCCATCCTCTCTCCCTCCTTCCTCCCTCCCTTCTTTCCTTCTCTCTCTTTCCTTCTTTTTCTCATCTGCATGTTTCAATGTTGGAGTCCTTTCTGGAAAGAATCTAGTTCAGCTGGGCCTGGACTACAGTTCTTCAGTTCCCTTCCTACTCAGCATCCATCTGCAGTAACAGTAAAAGCATGCAGTCCATGAAGGTGCTGACAGGACTGGAAATGACTCAGATGGGAAAGCATATTTGAAAACATTTTTAAAACAATGCTGCAATAATGAGGTCTATGACTTACAAGCAAAGCTTGGGTGTTTCTGCACACAAAAGACTCTTCCTTGTGGCAGGAAAGAACTATCTGCATCAAAACAAATATTACCAAAATATCATCTTAGCAATATTCTTTTAAAAATGTTTCCCTTTAGGGGCTTCCCTGGTGGTGCAGCGGTTAAGCGCTGCGCTGTGGAGCTGTCAGCACCAGTGACACGAGTTTGATGCCTGGCCAGGGAGATTCCCACATGGTGCGGCAGACCTCTCCTGCCTCTCCTGCTGCTCCCCTCAGCAGGGCATTTCTGTTGATCTGCCTGTTCTGCTCCCCACTCTGTCTCTGGTGAACCCTGTCACCGCCCCATGCCTCTGGCCTGTACCCCAGCTTGTATGCATAAATAAATAAATCTTTAAAAAAAAATGTTTCCCTTTGTCATTAAGACTGGATTTTTTAGAAAAAAATTTGATCATTTTATAAAAGCCCTTCTAAATATGGCATTCTCAGCAGGGTCTCCAATCTAAATAAATGTTACTAATACAACTCCAGTTCTCAGATTCTTTATTCTCTGCTTAATGATATATGTGTATATCATGTGACTGTATTTGTAGATCATATGAATATATTATGGCTTAAGACTCAGAATTTGAATTTCATGGACCATGCTAAAATTCAATAAAACTATATTTGGATGGAAGGGGGAAAGAGCAACATGTGGCTTGAATTTTCCTTAAAATGCACAGGGAATAGTTAAGGGGGAACAGTGCTTGGGACAGAGTACATCTGGGGTTTTGCCAAACGTATACCATTTAAACAACAGTTTAAAACTGAATTCAAATCCTAAGCAAATCTCTTCAATCTCCCCCAAAGGGTATAAGGTAGTCTTTCAGCTTTAAGAGATAAAGCTAGAAAAAATACTTTCAATGAGCAAAATGGGAAAGTTAGCCTTGAAGAAATTGTTTTGCCCTTTATTCAAGAAACTTCCACCTCCCTTTGGATCTCCACTCTTCCTCTTCACCCACAAGAAGTTATCATTGGTTTGGGGGACCATTTCTTTAATTTCTCATTTTCATTTCTAACTCTACCCTGTCCCCACATCCCTGTGCAGAATCATCACTAAAAATCAGTTCAACTCCTTGCCACATCATTCAAGTATGAACTAACCGTATATCCATGTCATAATCAGGTAGAGTGGAGAATCAGAATTCTTATACGATGGAGGAGTGAAATCCCACCACAATTTTTGAGGATCTCTGTATAATTTGTGCATTTGAGAAATGATGATTTTTTCAGATGAACTGAATTTAAGGGGAATCAGTGGCCTTGATCATTAGAGTTTCTTCTAAGGTATTCCACTTGCATACTCTTCTGCAGTCTTTTTGTATTAGTGCCAAGCAGGCAAATGTCATCTTTGAATCCCAGGAGGACATGTGTTGATCAGCCTTCCAAACTCTACAGTGCAAAGAGGCTTGGAGTTCAGCAGTGCCACTTCCAGCTAACTAACTGGCTCTGATTCCTATGGATGCATCAGCCCGCCTCTCTGGCTGGACTACTGCCAGTCTATTTAAGGAGCTAATTGACCACAAACCAGCATGACTGACAGGCTTTCCTAAGCGCCAGGTGCCAACTGTGCCTATATGGCCTTTGTGGGAGGGCTTGTTCTCCTAGAGCCCACTGTTAAAATAGTGCTGTCCTCCTTCCCTCATCTCAGCTTCTCAACGAAACATAATTAAATAGATAATTCCAAATTGTTTTCCTTCTTCTATCTTTATTTTAGGGGCATCTATACTGAAACCTTTCTCCCTATTCACTGCTTCTCACCTTTCTCAAGGTTCTGTGCATTCAATTAAGTGGCTACAGACAAAGCACCTACAGCCTTTGCCATCATCCTGGAAAACAGGAGCATAATTTCTTATTCTTGCTGCCAGTATTTAGCTTGCCAAGAGTCATTTTATTAAACTTATGAACTGAGATGTTGATAAATATTTAAGTGCTTCTACTTCTATCTCCTTTTTGTCCAGAACTTACTTTCCCTCTACCCCAAAATATAGCTGGAGAAAGCTTGTGAGATCATCTGAGATAACATACTCCATTGGGAGGGTTACCAAAATCTTCTATTAATTTATTATTCTTATTAGTTTTAATGGTTCTCTGTACACCCTGATTATAACCAGAGTAATACCATTTAAATGGCTTGACCCTTGTTTAAAGTGAGCACAGGACCTGAAGTCTGTCTTTGAGTGGACTTGGGCATATGGGTCTAAGACCTGATCCTAGTTAGAAGCAGTGTGTCTGGACCTGGGATCTTTCCAGTTTCAGAGATGGGCCAAGACTAATTTTGTCAGGTTCCTGGTTCAGCAACCTTGCGGTGATTGCTTACTAACACGAAGCCCTCATATTACAGTTATGGTAGATAGAGCCCATCATAGTTAAGAGCATTTTTCAGGGCTGTTGTCAGGGCTCTGATCTCCCCTGGGGTCAGAACTTTGGCAAAAATTTCCCCTCCTACTTTGCTTATTTGTAGAAGTTCCCACATTCTCCTGTCTCAACATCATACATTGCTTCCTTTGGATGCCAGGGTCTCTAGGATGAAAACTTGGGTAGAATCATCTCTAAATTCATTATGACTTCCCTTCTCCTTTCTCTCTTTCCCTATCAGTACAGACAAAACTAAGCAACCATGTTCCCCCACTGAGGCTGAAGGGGTTCCACCCAGGTGGGAGGTTAAGGGTGAGGTGGGATTGAGTACCCAGAGGGGTGGGGGTGGGGCAGATGAGGGTCATCCTTCTTTGCCACATCTCTTCTAGGGAGGGGCTTTCACTTAGGCCATTTAGCGTGTTTGGCTTCTAACACCACTTTGGCTTGCGCACATCTCCTGGAAGCGGAATCCTGGTTATGGCTAAAAAGCATACTGACCCTTTGGAGCATGTGGAGGAGGAAAATGGGATAATCTTTTGAAGAAAGTTTTGAAATCCGAGTGATTTGCCACCTAATCTAGAGATCTGTGTTCCAGGCTCCAGGCACCATCTCACCCAGAGGAGGATATAGAAGCCAGAATCCCTAACCCTGACCCTTCCTGTGACCCCCATATCAGAATCTCCCCTTTTTTCTTTCTTCTCTCTTTCAACCGCCTCAGGCTAGAGTAGAGGAAATCTTTGCAGAATCTCAAGCTGAAAGAATGGGATAAACCCCCTAATTGTCTGAGTCCCCAAAGAGGCAAAGACCTCAACTGAGAAACTTCTAGGCAAGTCATAAACTTAAGAGGCCCACTGAGGTGGAGGTGTAAATAAGGATGCGTAGAAACACTATTGCAAAGATGTAACCCCAACCCCCTTCTCCCCCGCAGCGTTATCACGGTGCGCAGGTCGTCTTGTTGGCTCTTTGTTTTCTTCTGATGAAAGGGCAGAGGAACCTCCCGGCTGGATCCCGAGGGTTGAAGCTCTGGCGGAGGGTGGCGGCTGGAGGCCAGGCCGCGGCTTCCGTAGCACCAGCGAGGTCCCCCGCACCAAACCCGCGACTCCTTGCCACCTCCTCCCGCAGCCCCGCAGCTGCTGAATCATGAAGTTTCTCCCCGGGAATCTCCGACTAAGGGGGCTGTGGGATCTCGGCCACTTGGCGCTAGGCTTAGGGACCCAAGCGGCTGCCTCCACTGAGCCCGTGCTCGTGGAGAATACGCCTGGCATCTGTGCACAACAGGTCGCTCAGGCCGCGGAGCCCTACCGCACTCCTCCCTAGAGACCGCCGCCGCCGAACTCCCCTCTCCACAGACTTAAGGGGGCGCCACCGGGTACCTATCCAGGGGCAAGGCTTCCCCTATCGTAGTCTGCCCTCGAAGGCCTCAGAAAGGAGAAAAGGGCGTCGGGTTGTTGGATTATGGGATGTTGCTATGAACTTCAAGTAGTAGGAACAGAAAAACAAAAACAAAAACAAAACCAAAAACCCATAGTTGCGGGTTTTTTGCTAATTCACTCGCTAAAATTGAGGTGACTAGAACTCCGAAAATTAGCAATGCAAAGAAGAGGTAGACCAAGACATTGCGCTAACGGATTAAAGGTGCATTGGGGGAATGCTGTCCCTGCCGTCATCTCGCATAAAGATTCACCCCTTTGAAGTTAAGAAATGAGGGAAAGGGGAGGATTCGCAAAGTTCCTTGACCATTCAGTGGGCACGCAAACCGAGGCCTGGTCTCTTGAGAAGCGATACACCTTCACACTGGCAATGGCATATCCAGAGAGAAGCTTTAATGGAGAACACCGCGAGCAACACTGGTAGACATGAACTTGTCACAAAGTTACAACCCGAACGCGGTGCGGACACAAGCCAGAAGTGACTTGGAGGCAGAGTGGCTGCCTCCTCCCTACCCGACCCCCCTTCGTATCTAAAAGTTTGTTGGGAGTAAAGTGCTATTCCTGGGGCTCAAATAGGGGAAAGGGACAACAGCGACTAGGCAGTTTCTTTTCCACTCACGAATTGAAACTGAAGAATTCTCCTGAAATATGTTCGCGCCCTAATAGCACGTGGAATACCAAACCGGTCTCATTGTGCACAGAAGATGTGGTCACCCCCCTCATCCCTCCGGAGGAGGCTGGAAGGGAACCGTCTCCAGACTCTCCTGGAAGAGTTAAGCGCAACACGGCGGGATGATATGGCAGCATTTTCTTGCATTTTTGATTTATGGCAACAGAATCCCTTGAGGCAAGTGATTTTTGTTTTCTTTAAAATTTCAAATGGAACGGATTGTGGGAATTCACATTATTTAAGGGCTCCTTAACGGTTTCATCCTATTGATGGGCAAACGAATTGCAGGTAGAAAGTCGCTTTTATTATCTCTTTGGTTGTTTCTCCAACCTTACTTTTGGAATCTAGGACTTTGCTTTTTTAAAGCCGCTGCCATTCTCTTTTGTGCAAACTAATTGATTTAGCTGTTCCTTCTATTCTTCTCGACCCCGGGGGTCAGGGCGAAGAAACCTAATTGCTTCCCAAGATCGTTCGTGGGGTTCCCACTGTCCTCCCAAGTGGCTTTATTCATGATTCTGTGTCCTCGCCCATTTAACTGATAAGGAAAATAACGGCATCAAATGCTCCCTGTTTTCCTTTTTAAATAAAACGAGCTTTTCTTAGTGAGTAGAAGTTTGGGCTTGAATGTTCAGGAAAGGCTACTACCCTGGTAGAGAAACTTGGTGTCTGATGCCTGCTTCACCGTCTCTCTGTTGGATTTCTCTCCCAGGAGGTTTAGCTCCACCGTTTCTGCTCCCAGGAATAAAGGTCGAAATCCATTTCCAATTTGCCAGGGAATTAAACACCTAACCTCCTTTGCTCCCTCCCCCATAACTTTTCATTTAAAACATTAATTACAATAAAATCTTACCTGAAAATTTGCTTTCATTAATCTGATTGTACAACATAGTATAAACACAGACACCAGAAGTGTTATATTTATTCAGACCTCCGCAGATTCCACTTTCAGATTTTTTTGCTTAAGTACCTTCCTTTCATGCGAAGGCTCTCTCACTCCACCCAGCCTGGTAAGGGCGCCCTCTCCCTAAGGGCCATTCCTTTCCAGGAGTTTGCACTGCGTGTTGGTCACAGGACGCTCTCTGGGTCCCCTAGGAGTGCACAAGCACCGAGTGCAGAGAGCCTCCCTTGCTCTCGGTCGCACTCGGAGCGGTGGGCTCTAGTAGGGAAGCGGCGGGAGAGGCCGCGGCCGCCGGACACACGGTGGACGGTGCGGGCGGTTGCTGTGTGGCTGGGGGGACAGTGAGCGTCGGTGGCAACGTGGCCACTGGAGGCAGCGCGGGAGTCGGCTTGATGGGCACAGGCACGGCAGGCAGGCTCTGGCTTGCCGAGTGGCACAGGGCCTTTACCGGCACTCCGAAGGCCCCATACTCCGGACCTACAGGGACCCCTGCGGCCGCAGCAGCCGCCGCGGCCGCAGCCACCGAATCCATGACGCCGACGTGAGGCCACACAGAGCTGACGACGTTGCCGAGTTGCCCGGGTACTGGATAACCCAGGTGGTGCATGACCGACGCCAGGGGCAGCCCGCCCGCCTGCAGCACACCCTTGTAGTCCCGGCCGATGATATTCTCGATGGCGAACGGGTGTTTGAAGCCCGACGTAGATGCCGCTGCCGCGGCGGCCGCAGCCGCTGCGGAGCCCAATCCGTAGGGCGGAAACTGCGACAGGCGCCCCACGCTGCCCACCGCTGCGGCTGCCGCGGCTGCAGCAGCAGCCGCTACAGCCGCCGCCTCCTGCATCTTGCCAGGGTGGGACGGCTGCTGAGGCTGCGATTGCTGAGGCGGTTGCTGCGGTGGCTGCGACTGGAGGTGCGGCGGCGGCTGCGGAGCGGGAGGCGGCTGCTGGTGGAAATAATGGACCATGTGCGGCGGGGGCGGGGGCGGCTGCGGAGGGTGGTGGTGGTGGTGGTGCGAGGTAGCGTGATGGTGGTGGTGGTGATGCGGGTGGTGGGGGTGGTGGGGATGGTGGGGGTGCAGATGCCCTCCGGGACCGGCTCCTGGCGCGCCCTTGGTGCTTCCAGCGTGCAGGTGAGTGTGGTCAGCGCGGAGCACCTTGAAGCGCTTGCGGCGCCGTAGGAAGCTGCCGTTCTCGAACATGTCGCCACAGTCCGGATGCAGAGCCCAGAAGCTGCCCTTGCCGGGCTGGTCTGGCCGCCGGGGTATCTTGATGAAGCAGTCGTTGAAGGAGAGGTTGTGGCGCAGGCTGTTCTGCCAACGTTGCGTGTGCTCGCGGTAGTAGGGGAATCGCTCCATGATGAACTTGTAAATGTCGCTCAGCGGCAACATCTTTTCTGCGGAATGCTGGATGGCCATGGCGGTCAGCGAGATGTACGAGTAGGGTGGCTTTTGGTCGCTGTAAGAGCTCTTCCCTGGCCGCGGCATCGCCCCCGCTGCCTCCACCTCCCTCGGGCCCACACTGGACCGCAGTGTCGCTCTGCACCCCACTCCAGGGGCCGGGTGGTCTTCGCTAGCCCCCACTCCGCCCGCCTAGCCCCGCCACCCCGCCTTCTCTCCCCCCTGACACGTCGCGGTCTCTCTCTGGCCTTCTCCTAGCTGTTTGTGGGCGCCGCTCTGAGCCTCCCCGGCAACTCAGCTCTCCGCGTTCTCAACTTCTGGCCCCGACGGTCGCCTACCGGCGTGTACAGTCGCGGGCGGGGCGCGCCAGCTTCGCGGCCCCCCTCGCAGCGTCTTTTCACGGGTGCTGGGATACTGAGTGCTGGCGCTGGCCACAGCGAAGTGGGGAAGGACCGTGCTCCCTTCCACTCTCCTCTGCTTTTTCTTGCTCCGAGGGAGATGATGGCCAAGAGGGCTGGGAAGAACTGGACAGTCGGTACTCTGGCCCTTTAAATTCCAGTTAGCGCTAGCGGTCCTGGAGGTCCCGGGCGGCGCGGCTCACAGCGGCCTGAGCGCAGCCCCCCTCGCCGGGCTGTTGGTCTGTCCGCTCCAGAGTTCTTGTTTTCCCGGAGGGGAGAAGAGGTAAGGAGAAGGAAGCCTGGCTCCTGGCGACCTGCGTTTGCCTTATCTCCTGCGCCTCCCAGCAAAGCAGCGGATGGAGCCCTAGGTGGTCGCTTAGGGGGAAAAGTTTGTCAATTTCTGTAGCTGGGGCGCCGGCGGACTCCGCTAAGGGGCTGGGGCGTCGCACGACGGCCGTGGGCGGGGGGGTGGGGGTGGGCTTCTGCTAAAGCAGGGCGGGGGTGGGACTGGCCTGGGCAGACTCCGCGAGCCGCGCCGCAGCTGCAGCCGCTCTTCCGGGCTGGTCTTGAGCACGAAAGGCGGCGGTGGTGGCTGTGGCAGCGACGCACTCTCCTGGCTGCGTTTTGTAATGGTCCCCAAGACGCCTAGACCCCCGCAGCTCGCGCTTCGAGACTATCACATGACCGAGGCTGAGGGACTCCGCCGCCGAGTGTCTTGCAGAAGCAGGGGCACTAAGGCGCCGAGGCTCGCCCCCGCCCCCTCCTCCGTCTAGCTTCGGGCGCCCCCACCCCCGGCTTCCACCAACCCGCTCGGCAGGAAGGCTGGCGAGTAGGGCGTAGAGCGCTGGCTGATCTCAGGGAGGGGCAGTCAGGGGGGTGCGGTCCTAGCTGCTGCACCCTACCCGGGTGGCGACGCGCGAAGGAGGATGACCGGACACTGCTTTCTCCTATTCTGAATCGTCCCAGTCCCTACCCTTTCACCTTTTCCTCTTTTCACCTATTCGTGCTGAGCTTCTGTCTTCTCCAAAACTAGCCGCTCGGTGCCAAGTTGGGAGCACGATGGCCTCAAGGCCTCTTCTCTGCCTAGAGGGTCGGAGGGAAAAGCTAATTGGGAGGAGAACCACGGACGTCTTCGTCAAATGCTAATTTCATAATTTTTATGGCGCGCCAAGTGTATGTCAGGTCCAGCGAGGGGCGTCAGGTACAGGGGGGTTGGAGACCGCTCTCTGCGCTCCAAGACCGCCGGCTAGAGACTGACAGTAACCGGGAAATTAGGATAGATAGGAAGGGTTTGGTGGATGGATGCTCCACTGCTCTTCTCAGCAGCGGGTGGTATGGGACAGGGGCAAGCTTTTCTCTGGAGTGGTGACGTCTGAGTTGAGACCAGTGGCCGAGTTGGGTGCTTAGAGGTCTCCTCACCTGGGTGTGTCAAGACAAAGTCTTTGCTATTCTTAGCACATCGCGGGAAAGGGAACTAATTAAAATTAACCGCAGGTCAAAATGAGCAATCCACAGGGTCCTTGTGTGACCTGCAAGGTAGAGTTGGATGAGCAGCAGCGCTGTGAGGTTCAGAAACTTTCTATGCTCTCAGAAGCAGGTTACTGCTCCCAGCAGCGGATCCCAGAGCACTGCAGGGAGAACCCAACGTTTTAGTCTGGTTTGGTCTACCTGTGAGTTTAGGCTGGGAGGAAAAGCAGAGTGGAGGGGCAGGAGGAGGTATACTCTCTTTCCGTCTCTGGGACTCAGTTTCATTATTTGTAAAATGAGAGGTTTGAAGTTGGAAATTTCGCGGGTCCCTTCCAGTTTCGTGATTTGAGGGGAAAAGAGCAGTTAGGCACTCACTAGGTTTTTAATTTCTTTTTACCCCTGTCTAAACCTTAAGGCACAAAGTCATCGGTCCAGACTTCTGGGAGACAACCCCTGACCCCCACCTGGTGACACCAGGTCGAGTGTTTTTAGCTTCTAACTTTTGGTGAGTTGCCCCAGGGGAGGAACACAAGAGGGACTGTGTGCCTGTGGAGTCGCAGGAGTATGGTGAGCCAAGACGACTCATGATTTTAACATTCAGTTAGGAGCTAGATTTCTGGCTAATGCTATTTGGCCACTTTGTCCTAGGTCAGCAGATGTTTTGAAATAGGTATAAAGTTGAAGTGTGCAAGGGTGTGGGGATGAGGGTGGGAGCAGCCTCTTGGCCAGTCCTAAGAAAGTAAACCCTTTCAGCGGAGGACGCTTGCACCGTCACTCCATGCCGGAAACGTTCCTCTTGCCACTGGTGTTTCTGTGGGATTTTTGCTCCGCTAAGGCACGAGCAGCAGACTGCCAGCTGGCTTCGCGAAGCCGTGGGAGAATTCTGGAGACATCAACAGTTGAAATGACAGGGCCCCCTGGGGCTGGGGCCTCACCGAGGGCGCGGTCTCCTCTTTTTTTTCCTTGACCGACGTGGCGTGAGAGAAGCCTAGTTCTCAGCCAGGAAGTTCATGTCTCCCGGGCCACTGAGAGCCCGCTGGGGGACCAGAGTGCAGAAACACTATAAGGCTCTCCGGGGCCACGGCTTCACACGCCGCGCGGGAAAAGGCATCTTTTGTTGACGCCTTTCGAGAGCCACCACAAAGAGCGCCTGCTCTTTGTGAGCAGCTGGGAGACGGTTTCCGTCCCGTAAGAGGCCTCCAAAGCATCTGTAACAGAGCGCGCGGAGGGCTCTTCTAGGGGGCGCACAGCAGGCCTTACGCGCACAAAAAGAGCACTGTAGCTGTGAGCCGGCCGCTGGCGGGGCGAGCTCCTTACAGTCCGGAGACCTGCCGCCACTACCTCGGAAAGCCTGTTTTTTCGACCGCCGCGGGCCGGCTGCCTTCATCTGACTGAGCTGCTCCGCGCAACTTGGACCAAACCACAGCTGCGAAGGTCGAGCAACGCGCCTCAAATCTCACGCCTCCGCATTCCGGGTGGACTTGGCAAGGGTAGAAAGTAATCCCCGACACTGCACCCCCCGCGGGTCAACGGTGGGCCCCGCGTCCGTTACAGTGGCAAGCGCAGACCGAGAGCGCCAGACGCGTGTGCGTTTTGGAGAAGGGGCCTGCTGTAGCCGCCGCGGAGTATTCTGGGGAATTCCCGGCGTGGAGCACGGCCTGACAGCGGAGCTTGGGCCCCGGTGTGTGTGTTGAGGGTTTGGGGGTCGAGCTCTTCCTTTCCCCCCCTCCTTCCCGGGAGGTTGATTTAATTCCAGCAAGTTTTGCAGGGGCGGAGCAGCACTGGGGACCAAGCGCGAGCTTCAGCTGCCTGCAGACCCTAGTTCAAGAAAAACAGATCATGTAACCGCCCTGGCACCGACTAGTCGGTTTCAAGTTTCCGTGTGTAATTTAAATAGAGAAAGAAAAAAAAAAAACCCACCCAACCTTTACACTATCCAAATATTGGCTGGCGCAGAGGACGCTGGCAAGCGAACCATTGCCCCGGGCTTAGTGTAATTATCTCAGGCGTATTTGGTTTACCCCTTAGGCAATTGTTGGCGACGCTTTGCTAGGAAGAGGGGTTCCACGCAAGCTTTTATTCGGTTTAATTGGCTCTGTGGAGGGGAGTAAAATTTTGCCAGAAAAAGATGTGGAACTTTAGGAGCTGTTATGTGCTTATTTTCTCTCCTTTATTCCCCCAGCCCCCGGAAGGTCCCACGGACTCTTCAGCCTGGATCTAGGCCAGGATGTCCTCGGGCTTCCGCGGACAGCTGTGCCCAGCATGAGCAGCGCAGGTCACCGACAGGGCTAGGACGACGTGCAGGACTAGGAAGAAGGGAAAGTTTCTTGCGCACATCTCGATTTTCATGGGTTCTTTCTTTACCCACAGACAATATCGTACGGAAGTTTGCCTGGTAAGTTATTTTTGGGAGTCTCCTAGGCGTCTTCACCGTGACCCCACCCGGCTTCTTATTTGACCCGCAGCTTACACCACTACCCTTAATGTGAGTTTGAAGAGTAGAAGGTCAGCCCAGAGCGGGGACACGTGATTTCCAGTCCTCGTCCTAGCACCACCGGTTGGGTGACCCTGGAATAGTCATTTCCTCTATTTGGCTCTATTTTCTCCCCCGAAAACATTCAGGAGTCAGAAACTGAGCCTTCGAAGGCTCC